>JAEHOM010000649.1:0-10708 GCA_016433075.1 Hoplolaimus columbus | reverse complement strand
CAAATTAGCGCCACATTCAAATTGGCGCCTTTTTCAAAAGTTTGTTTTTCAAGCTGAAAATTGGTACCCGGGGGTTTCGGGTTTCGGTTTACAGTATCCAGATTACGGTAAAAACTTTGTATGCTAAAAGTGGTAAATTTTATTTTAATGACCTGAAAATTGGTGTAGGGGTTTTACGGAGACGGGGAACACGAAAAAGACATCCTTTTTGTCTTTTTAAAATATCCTGATTAAAATAGAAAAAAATCTGCTAAAAATGGCATTTTGTTTTTATAACTCGAGAAATCCGCGAAGCGAGAAATTTAAGAGAAAAAAGGGAACTTGATAAAGGGAAGAAGATTGCAGAATGAATGATGATTTACATTAAATTGGATTTTTGTCCCCCTAAACACAATAAAAGTAGATAATCAAAATTTTTTGAAAGGCAACAAAACAAAAATGAAAAAACTGATGCAGGATTTGCAGAAATAAGGGCTCTAGTTGGCAAAACGCCCCCCCCCCATCAATTTTATAGTACAGAGTCAGAGTCTTAAAATCAGTCGTGTTATAAGTAATCGACCATGCTGGTTACGATTTGATATCCTCATACATATCCGCTTTTACGGACAGGACATTTCCGTATCCGCTTTTTACGGACATGACATTTTAGTATCCGCTTTTTATGGACAGGACATTTCCGTATCCACTTTTTACAGACAGGAAATTTTCGTATCCGCTTTTTTACGCACAGTACATTTCCGTATCCGCTTATTACGGACACGACATTTCTGCATATGCTTTTTACGGATAGGACATTTGCGTGTACACCTTTTACGGACAGGACATTTTCGTATCCGTCTTATATGGACAGGACATTACGTAAAATGTCCGTTAAAAAGAGTTCCGTGAAAGCGGATACGGTTCAAGAAATGTCGGCATAAACGTGTACAATAATGAACATGAATGTTGAGATCGTAATCAGCATGGTCGATCTATAAAACGACTGATTTTAAGACTCTGTGCTATAAAATTGATGGGGGGGGGCGTTTTGCAACTAGAGCCGAAATAAGGATAAAAAAAAATTCTATAAGGTTTTTTGATCGAATAAACGAGTTACTTAATTAAATAATTCCTCTCGAAAAAAAAGAAAATTTTTGATTATGATTTTTTGAAATTGTTACACTAGCGGTATGAGCGGCGCGAAGCGCCGCTCCAACCGTTAGTGATTGTAATTCGCCATGACTTTATACTTGTACTTGATATTTAATTCTTCTTTTTAGCTTCCCACCCCTTTAAAAATAGTGAAATTTCCCGTGGAAATCGCAAATTTTTAGACAAAAAAAAACGGTAGCTTCCCGCTCCCTTAAAAAATGGTTTTGGGAATTTTCGCCGACTTTAATTGATTTCACATATAACACGTATATAACGAGGATATGTTCACCAAAATATAAGACATAATGCTTGCCAAACAGGCACATCAGTAAAATGTAACGTAAAATCTATAGCAAACTGAGGAAAGAATCTTTAAAATAAAATGTTGCATCCCAATTTCCGACTGGGCTTCACCCTAATCCACCTCTCAGATCTCGGCAAAATCCACCTAAAACGGCTGCTAATGAGACGCAAAATAACGAAGTAATAACGAAAATAATAACTAAAAAATAAATGCGTTCGATAAAAGATGGTGAAAAAATGTCAAAAAATTCAACTGCACCAAGGGAATTATATTCAGTAAAAAAGCGTCGAATCAACTTGCCATAATTATGAAAGTTTTTCAGAATTCGATTTAGTATTTTTGTGAATTTTTTCAGACTTTTCCAAAACTTAAAAATGCTATATCGATTCTGAACAACTTTCATAATTATGCCAGTTAATTCGACGCTTTTTCTATAGAATTTTGGCCCCATTAAATTTGGCCAAAATTCGGAATTTCAGAAAAAATAAATAAAAAAATAGAAAAAATATTTCGATAAACCTTCATTTTGCCACATTTGAAGCCCGTAAAATTCCCTACAAAAAGGCGTATAGTTATATTTTTATGTCTTTCAAGGAGAATGAACTAGGGGGTAAAGGGGGTGAAGTGCTATCCAATTTACACTCAATAACTCCGACCAACTATGCCCGCTTTTTTTATTTATTTTTCGTTATTAGGAGTTCATTAGCAGCCTTTTTAGGTTGATTTTGCCGAGATCTGAGAGGTGGATCAGGGTGAACTGTTAATCAATTTCCACTCATCAATAACCCATTTTCCTACCTTAAGGAAAATACAGCAAACGCATTTGCAGACAAATTTCTGTCAGAAAATAATTCTGCTGAAGAACAATTGACAAATTTAAAAGCCAAGCGGAAAGAACTAACAAAGAAAGAAGCAGAAGACTTCTCGAAGTGTTTGCCTGTAGTGAAATTGCGAAACAAAAATAAGATGCATCCAACCGACGGCATAGAAGGCCAGCAACACAACAAGCAAGAAGAAGAGGAAAGAGAAGAGTCGCAAGTGAACGGAGGAATCGACGGGGTGCAAAATGGGCAGCGGATGTTGTCGGAGTTGGATGGGGACACCGTTGCTCTGATGCACAGGGCGATGGGAGCACTGTACGAGATGAATCCGGAACTGGAGAACAGCCACGATGGTCAATGCGGGTGGGGAGCTTTGGGAATGACTTATGTTAGTTCTCTCCAGAGATCCGCAAGCTGGACTCTCAGCTGGACCACGTAAGCCTGTTTGCTGCTGAGGGAGGGTGCTTATACAACTTAACAAATGCGCGTCCTTACAGCTAAATGACTACATGGACCGCGTTGAGGAACGAATAAAGGCACATAGTGAAAGGCTCATGGAAACTCTTCGTCAGCAACGAGAGGACAGGGAAAGACGGAGACGGAGTTTTCACGAGGTCAGTCGATGGCGTATTAACCCTATCAACCGACCATATGTGTTACATATGTCTTATTTAGCGACTCGAACAAAATCGACAGGAAGATGATGATTTTCAACAGCAACTGAGCTCAGTTAGTTGCGATTATATTTTGCGCGTAGAAAAAGTTACCCACTCCGCCGCCGTTTCCAATATTTCGCTCTCCTTTCACTTGGATCGTGATTGTGGGAAGGGGGAGAGTTGCATTTTATGTTCAGCTCCCCTATTTCTTTGCCCTTTATCAGTCAAAACTAACGGAAAAGTGCAAAGAAGAGTAATCCTGAAGAATTGGGCTTTTTCAGATTTTCAGTTGTTTTTTTTTGTCGGATAAAGGCCGAATATAGAGTAAAAAAATGTACTGATCACGAATCTAATAAGTTCGGTTTTTCGAATTCCATATCCTAAGCCTGTTCCTTTTTTTTTTACCTTTTTGACCTTTTGAACCTTTTTGATCTAAAAGCCATAGCCATCCTCTAAAAACCCGACAAGCTTTCCAATAGTTATAAAAACTGATTTTTGTCAATCTCTATGACCTTAAGAACTTGATTTCCAAAATTAATTTCTTTATCTAATAAGGCGCTTAGCTACAATTAAATAGGAAATCAAAGAATTTTTTAGAGTAAAAATAATATATTTCCTTTATAGAAATGACTTTTTTCAAAAAATTTTCCGGCAGCCCTATCGGCCGGACCCCATCATTTTGGTTATTAATATTGGCAGGTGATAGCCCTTAGTTATATTGAGACTGAAGTTCACTGATGTGGAGACAACTGATTCTTTCATCTTTCCAAAAATTCTGATTATGGTTGAAAATTAGGAAATCTTTTGGCAAAATTGGTAGTTTTTGACGATTTTATGAGATTTGGGAAAATCCCTGGTTTTCCTCATGGATCTTGGTGCTCCGACAAACTCATCCCCGACCGAGCCATTCCCTGAAATTCCCTTCCCCGAATTTTCTGAATTTCCCGTGTTGAATCCAACCATAAAGATTTCTCCCTTTCCCCATGCACATATCTAGGATTTTGGTCTATAGAGAGAGGATCGGGTGATCTATAGAGAGAGGATCGGGTGAATTTTTTTGTCACACTGAAGGCTCATGTCAGCGAAAATTCAATTTTCCCATCCAAAAATACTAAAATTGCCTTTTTTGGCACAAAAAATGCATTTCATTTTTTTGCTTAACTTTCTTTCTTCCAAAAAAGCCAAGCTTTCGGCACGGTGAAAATTTTTATGAAAATTCTCGGGTCTCAACATGTCTATCCCCCCAGGCCAAAATTTAGACACGTCCCTGAGTGAGTCAAAAACATGGAGCAGAGAAAGCGCTATTTTGCGCAAATAATAACCATTTTTGTTTTTGGAATCTGCTGTATGAAAAATCCCGTTGCTACTGCCGGAGAAAATTTTGTTTTGGAAAATTGAATCTTTGAAGGTTAGAGTTACCAGCGGCGCCGTAGGTTGGAGCGGCTAAATTTTGATGTATCGGCGAAATTCCGTCGATTTGTGTTTCTGAAAAAAATGTTCTCTAAATTTTTGAACTTGAATTGTACGCCAATGGAAACTAAATAAAAGATGTTATCTTAATTAAAATATTTATTTAATTAATAATTGCCTAGATATTGAGTCGTGTGGATTCTATGAGGGACAGAACGTCAGAAGAGACAGACACTTCGAAGTTGGAAGGATCAGATAGAAGCTAAACTTCTGAAAATGAACTTAAACTATAATTAAAAATGTACTATCAGAAAAGTAACACATCGCGATTAAGAAGGACGTATATAGAAGCATATTCCATTGTTTACGCCTTTTTATTTTACCATTTGTATTTGGAGCCTTTTAGATGAAAATTTTGAGAAAAATTGTCATATATCATATATGGAATATTTTCTTGTCAAAAATTTTTAGCTTTGGTAAATTTCAATTTAGAGACGAAATTGTTACAAATATGCTGCGATTCTATACACTACAAAAAACATATATGTGGATGATTTGGTCTTAAAATATATTGAATTGGAACGAAAATACTAAGCCGAAAATTTTAGAATTTAAAATTTCGAATTGTTTTAGGACCGGGAAAAATAGAACAGGTAAATCTGTTTTATAATGTTTTGATCACCTCGCAAAAAAGCTGAATATGGAAAAAGCGGATAAAATGCACACCAATAAAGTTTAGCAATCCAAAAGTATTATCGACATCAGTATTTATTGAAACGAATGTATTACAAGAAATGATAGATACAATTTTTTAAATTTTTTATATCAGTCAGACACATAAATTATATTCTAATGTTCTGCACGCATTCGTTTCAATAAATAGTCAATAAATTATATTGCTAAATATCAATGGCTTTTGTTTTTAGAAGCGGCCACTGTTACCACCCATGGCGGAAATGGACCTAGCGAAAACGGAAGTGGAAAGGGTGATCACATTGCTCAAAATTCTCTGAAAATGGAAGCGGTGTCCCTTTTTCCATTCGTGTTAACGGCTCGCTTTCCACATACATCATGGAGCTACTGGCTGCATTTCATTCGTCCTGTATCCATTCTTAACCCGTCTTGGCTAACGGACCAAAAAACGTGACACTTCGTTCACAATCTGTCCGCTTTCGCTGGGATCACAATTGTCCATATTTCTCATTCCATTTTTACGGAAAATAAAAATCGACTAAAAACGGATTATTGTGACCATCCTTTACGGAAACGGAAAGTTGAATCTAAACACGAACCATATAACGGGTGAAAAGCGTATGCACTGTGATCATCCTTTGAGAAAAGAGGATTGTGGCCAGCCGTAGGAAAGTTTATGCTTTTGACTATGATTTCAGCAAAAAACGGATGGAAATGTTTGCTTACGTTTTCGCTTGATGATTCGCTTTTTGTCCGCTTTTTCGGTCCCCACTTCCCTGCGATGTGGACACAGTGCTCTAGCGATCCTCTTTGAGCGGACCGCTTTTCTATTCTTTTATAGTCCACCTGAAGAAAGGAAAACGGAAGCGGACAAATTCTGATTGTGACCGGTGTGAGACAATGCAACCACCCTAAGATCTACGGATGCGGACACAAATTACGTGAGCTAACAACATAAAGTGAATTCTTTTTTAGGAAAACGGACCAACGTGACACTTCGTTCACAATCTGTCCGCTTTCGCTGGGATCACAATTGTCCATATTTCACATCTGACTTGTGAGATAACTTTTTGTTAGGACCGACACAGCATTTCTCAGGACGAGCACAATTTAACATGGACCGAATATTATGGGTTCTTAAAACAAACGACTTGGGAACTGGTTTCCTCCATAGATTGTTTTCGAGCTATATTTGGACCGTTTTGTCCATCGTCGAAAGGAATGAAGATCTATTTAAATTAGCGAATAACCAGTTTCAACTTTTTAAGTGGTCTTTTGCACTATTATTCACTTACAACCTTCCATTTTCAAATGTCACGAATATAAAAAATATTGTTTGATTAACATGATATTTGTTGGGTTTCTTTCATATGAAAGTAAAAAGCTAATTACTTAAAGTCACGAAGTATAAACAAAACTTTTTGTCGAAGAAAAAACAAAAATAAAGATGTTTTATAGAGATCTATTTCAAAAATAGGCGCTTTGCAAAAGGTCCGTTTTTGGCTGTTGTGTTGTAAATCCTTTTTCGATTCATCAGCGACAAAGCAGTCTCGGAGAACTCTGGATCTTCCATGTCGCGATTCCTCCCTTTTCCTTTTCTTAATCCTTCGATACAATACCGGTAATGCTCCAAATTTTTTTCGCCTTCGTTCTCATTGTTCTCATCTTCGGCTGATTCCTCTTCATATTCATCTAACCAAATACTGGTGCTTTTTTCTTCCAAAGAATTTGGCGAAGAGAACGGCCGTTTTTGGGGACTGGGAGTCAGATTCGATGATCCCCGCTTTCGAATTTGTCGTCTTATCGGTTCTGATCTGGAACTCTGCTGCGAACAATTATTTTTCTTCTGTGAAGTGCGCTGCGATGCAATTCTTTTTTGCTCCAGCAGCTCCAAGAAGTCTTCGTTTGTTCGTGCAGCAAATCCCTCTGAAAATATTGGTATAATATTTTAAAAAATATTCCGGCCCAGGATCGACAATCACATCTCGCCCACACTTCCGCTTCTATCTGCCGTATGCCTTGCCTCGGGCGTATATATTTTGATGATTTAAAGCCAGAAATATGAATAATATTGTCTTATTTTTAAAAGGAATCGATACAACGTCACCGAAAAAATGACCGCAGAAAAAATTTTTTCGCGGTTCGGGAGTGGCTTCAGACCCTGTAGCCCCCCTCTCGTTACGGGCCTGCTTATTCAAATCCTCCACACATGCACAAGGAGGGGGGAGGGTTAGACCCCATCACCACGCAGCAACCGAGGTTCCGATAACAATGGAACTTTCCAACTTGTCAATTTTCAAACCCCTCGCAGCTAGTGCAAACAATAGCTCATTTTAAAACCCCAATTTAATTATACGCGAAAATGCTGCTAACGAATCAATTCTTCTTCTTTGAATTTTTAATTTACTTTTTACGTGCGCTTTACCCACACATGAACCTGTAAATCAGCACGGCGATAGCACAGGTGTCAATGACTGTGTTATGGAAGGCAAATGGATCTTATGCGAATATGAGCGACAAAAAAAGCCCCAATTTTTCTGAAACAATAATCGCACGCAATGCTAAGACCTTGTCAATTTAAAATTTCTTTTATTGATAAAAAAATTAATTTTAAAAATCATAATGCCTATGATAGAGACCAATAAATCTTCAAAGAAATGACCTTTAATATAAATGGAGATTTTTTTGTCGCTCATATTCGAATAAAATCCATTTGCCTTCTCATTGACACCAGTGCTATCACCGTGCCAATGTACAGGTTCAGGTTCGGGTAAAGCGCACGTAAAAAAATAAATTAAAATTCAATAAAAATTAAAAAAACAAGGATATCGATTGTTAGCAGCATTTTCACGTATAATTAAATTGGGGCTTTAAAATGAGCTATTGTTTGCATTGGCTGCGAGGGGTTTATAAAATTGACAAGTTGGAAAATGCCCTTTTAAGGGAAATAACCACCTCGGAACAATTTTTTTTCAAAAAAATTTTTGTGAAAAAAACATTTTTAATACAAAAATATTTTCGGGGCCAACCCCAACTTCGCAAGCCGCCAGCCGACCCCCTCCCCCTTGTGCATGTATGAAATCCTCTTAATGTCTGATGGTTTTCGACAAAATTTTCTATATTCATACTACACCTTACGTCATTGAAATCCAACAATACAAAACGACAAAAGATCATAAATTTTACTCAAAAAATGCATTCTTGCTCGACCAACAGGAAGAAGGGAGGGATAAAATTTTTCAGTTATTTGCGTATTTACAGTCCAGTGAATCACGGGCGGGCCGAAGGCCCGCCCGTGCAGCTGCGTATACCCGCGCGGAGGCGGAGCAGCGCGCGCCCCCCTGGCCACGAACGGAAGATAGACAGCTCCGTCTCTTGGAGAAAATATATGCCTGTTTGAACAAAGGTTGTTAAAAAGGGGAAGGGGGTTTTAAAGGAAAGTGGAGCAGGGGTTGATAGGGAACAGGGGTTGGTAAAAAGGGAATGTGGGTTTAAAGGGGAAAGGAAACAGGGGTTTACTTTTTGAAACCCTTATTCCCTCTTTAACAACCCATCTTCCCTATTGTTAAATTTTCATGAGGCTGTAACTTTTTTGTTTCTTTAGTTGCGTGCAAAAAGTTTGAATTAGAAATGCTCAGCTTGACGAGAGGAATCGAATGGTACCACTTATGTTCGATTTTGAGGAGTGGCCGTCTCCTACTATATTATCTATTTTTCTCCTTTCTTTTAAGAATGCGCAAACCTGGTTCCAGCAAACCTGGTTCCATTCTAGTAGCATCCATTCTGGTTCCATTCTAGTTCCATTCTAGTTTCTTTAATTTTTACGAAACGCCTAAATTTGGTGAAAATTCACTGAAGTTTTATGACGATTTTCCAAAAAATTTTAACAAAAATTTTTCACGTTTTGTTCTCAAAATAGAATCAAAAAAGAGGAAATCAAAATAAAAGCGAATGGAGGTTTGGGGGCCAAATGACGAATAAAGTTTTAGAGAGCAGTTAAGAAATCTCCGCTGGTAAAGAAATCATGCGATTTTCGTACATATCTCGGCGTCCACATACACAAAAATAGAGGATCCTCTAAAATCAGCTCTCTGTTGATAAGTATTCTATAATTTCTCCTTACTTTATAAATTTTAGCTTTGTAGAGCATCTTTTGGATGAACATGGACTGCTTGACTTGTCTATGTTGAGGTACCTAGTTATTGATGAATGTGATCGGATGCAGGATACTGCCAGAATGGAGTGGTTGAAATTGATAGAAAAATATGCAAATGGTGACGCAATATTTTTCCGGTGTAATTAAAATTGCTTTTAGTTCCTCGTCATAATTCAATGAGCATTGCTTCATTAACAAATAGCTCATATAACAATTGGCTTCAGCGTATTTTAGTATCGGCTACATTATCTCTTGATGTGGATAGTTTGCATTCTTGGAATCTTAGATGTCCGCTTCTTTTTCTGGCGGAACATGATACTACGAAATGCCTAGTTAATGATCAACAAAATACAATTTCGCAATCAGTAAATCAATCCATTATTTTGCCGCAATTCCTTATACATAAATTCGTAGGTCATTTCGTTTGGAAATTATTATTTTTGCCTTATTTTCAGGTTGTTTGCCAATTACAGTTGAAGCCCTTAATATTATATCAACAGATCAAAGACAGTTTTGACGAATGGCAGCGTGTGATTGTTTTTGTCAACAAAAAGTTAGTATGATACGCTTGCAAAATATTTTAATTATATCTTTTGTCAGACAAACTGGCCGGAGATTGGCTGCTTTATTATCGTCTTTGAGCAAGGAAAAGATAACTGTTGCAGAATTTTCTGCAAATTTATTCAAAGCTCGTCGAAAGAAATTACTGAAAAGTTTCCAAAATGGATCGGTACGGAAACTTTTTAGTGCGTATATATCGAAGTGGTAAGGGTCAGCCCTAGGTGGTTACACCTTAAGCTTGAGGAGAATGGATACCAAAAACTAGATCCGCTCCTGATGCACGACCATTTAAAATTTAGATTCGAGTGTTGGTGGCATGTGATTTATTATCTCGGGGCATAGATGTATTGGATGTTGATTGTGTGGTCAATTATGATGTACCTATTAATGAGCGCATATTTGTTCACCGTGCAGGTCGAACTGCTAGAGCATTGAATGGAGGTGTTGTTCTTTCTCTTACAACAAAAGAAGAGGTAAATTAATTTACATATTCTTCTGCCCAATCCTATTTCTTGTTTTTCGGCAACTTCGAAATCATCCATTTGCAAAAATCGCGCACATTCTCCGATAGAAATGTTTTCAGAATGAATAATAGAATTTCTAGGCGACTATTACGGGAAGGAGGGGCGGAGGGCCTCTTCCTCTGCCCACTTACGCCCCGTATTTAAAAGGCATATTTGAATTTTTAAACTTGATTAAAAAATTATTAATTTTTCTTTTCTTTGCTAGAACTGACGTATAATTTTAAAATTTTCCCAGCATGCTATCCTAGTTTATTTACGTTAGAGCATATCAATATTGGCTATTGTGGGATACGCGGCACCTCCTCCTGTCATCTAGCCGGAGCGCGGGTGTAGTAGCACGGGCGGGCCGAAGCAGGGATGCGGACGAAAGAAAAATTTTTCGAAATCGAAATTTTTCGAAATCGAAACTTTTTTTAATTTCGATTTTCGAAATCGAAAGAAAAACCTCGAAA
>JAEHOM010000648.1:0-10718 GCA_016433075.1 Hoplolaimus columbus | reverse complement strand
GTATTAGCAAAGTGTATAGGTAATATGTTAGAATATAACATTGTAATGTGTAAAAGTTATTATTAAAATAAGAAAATTAGATTAAATTTGGTGAGTATATTTTATTTGTATTATTTTTAGTTGTAAAGTCTTATTATCAATTGAAGAGAATGGCGTTGTTCCTCTTCGGGTTGTTTGTGTGTATCGTCATGTGTAATGTGGTGTGATGGCATTGGTTATCTGTCAAATTGTGTGTTTTGTGTATGGCAAGTATGTATGGAAGAGCGTCTTGAAATTGCAAAGGTATTATAAAATTGTGTTTTTTTTTTTTTGTTTGCAAATATATTTTTCATGGCTTCGTGGGCTTCGTGTATATTATATTGACGTTGTTTTAGGTGAACATTTATGGTTTGCTATGAGGGTTGAAGCAAATGAATCAGTGATGATGCGCTGAAGAGGATGAAGCCTTTATGTGCTTAGTATTTTGATATTTGCAAATATATATTTGTTGCAAATAAATAATTGTGCACCTTTTTTTTCATGGTTGTAAATTTAAAATGGATGATGGGGTTGCATTGTAAAATGAAAATACAGCTATTTTTTTACTATTTAATATGCTTATTCATTTTTTTTGATTAGATTCAATTCTATTATTTATTTTTGTTAGTGTCAACAGATTACACCAGTTTGACTTATATTGGATATTGGTTTGTTATTTGTTGTTTTACAGGATAGATACATTTTTAAATGCTTATAACAGAACATATTTTCATAAAAAAAATTTTGATTGATGTTGTTGTGTTATATGGGTAATAAAAATTGTTTCTGAGTTTAGCTTTTTTGAATATATATGTATATGTAAGCTTAGTATTTAATGTTAGAATATATGATTTTGTTCCATTTTGGAATTATTTATGAAACTATTGATTAGTGTAAGATGGATATGTAAGAATGATTTTTTGTTTTTTGTGTGTAAGATTGTTCGTTATAACAGGTTGAAATTTTGCAAATTTAATTTAGTGCAATTACAAAGTGCACTTTGTTGAATAATGCCCCCTGGACCAATTGATGGGAAAGATGTTTACGAAGTAGAGAAGTTGCTTAATTATCGTCTGTGCGTTGACAAAGGTGAATTTCTCGTTAAATGGAAAGGTTGGCATTCGAAGCATAATTCGTGGGAGCCATGCGAGAACGTTAGCGAACTATTAGTGCAAGAATACAAAGAGCGCACTGGTATCATTCCATTAGGTTAGTTATTATTCTATTTTTTTAACCTTTTAAATTTTTAAAGTTTTAGTAAAAGTGTTAAAGTTAGGTAAAATTTTAGAATATTACACTGCAAAGTAAAAATTTTTATTAAAATAAGAAAATCAGATTAACTGGCGAGGATATTTTAGTTGTATTATATTTAGTTGCAAAGTCTCGTTATCATTTTGAAGAGGATGGTGTTGTTCCTCTTCGGGTTATTTGTGTGCATCGTCATGTGCAATGTGGAGTGATGGCATTGGTTGCTTATCAAGATGAAACGGTTGCTGAATTTGTTCCAACAAAGCTTATGGTAGAGCGTCCTGAAACTTCAAAGGTAATATAAAATTTATTTATTTATTTTTTTTTTGTTGTTTGAAAATATATTTTTCATTTAGCTTATCCTTGGGTATTATGAGCGCCGTATGCAATTTAATAGACATGGCGATGGGTATGTTGTTGAAAAAAATGGATATTGAAAATTTTTAGTGATTATTATTAGATTAATATTATTTCGAAGCACTTCTGTATTTTTTGTTTAATAAGTAATTGTTTAGGGGCATAGGAATCTAGGAATACTTATGTGCATGCAAAAGGTGCGAGTGTATGAACAAATGCCTGGTTTTGGATGAATGTTTGTTTTGACGACTGCATGATTCATGATATTGCAAAGCTGAAGTTGATTGCTTTAATAAATTTCTGCAATTTTTCTTAACTTCAGTGCAAATAAAGTTTTGTTGCAACTCAATATTTACATTTTTTGTGAATTAATACGTGATTAGTTGATTAGTTTTTATTATAACGTTGATTTTTTTAATTTTTTAAGTTCGGTGCAATTACAAAGTGTATTTTTTGAAAAATGAATCCCGGACCAATTAGTGGTAAAGATGTTTTTGAAGTAGAGGAATTACTTAACTATCGTCTGTGCTATGATAAAGGTGAATTTCTCGTTAAATGGAAAGGTTGGGAGTCGAAGTATAATTCGTGGGAGTCATGCGAGAATATTAGCGAACAATTGGTGCAAGAATACAAAGAACGACTTCGTATCATTCCATTGGGTTAGTTATTGTATTTTTGTAATCTTTTAAATTTTTAAAGTTTTAGTAAATTAATTAAAGTTAAAGTAAATTAAAGTAAAGTAAATTAAGTTAAATTTTTATAATATTAAACTTTAAAGCTAAAAGTGATTTTTAAATAAGAAAATTAGATTAATTTTGGCGATGATATTTTAGCTGTATTATATTTAGTTGCAAAGTCTCGTTATCATTTTGAAGAGGAAGGTGTTGTTCCTCTTGAAGTTGATAGTTTTCATTGGCATGCGCAATGTGGAGTGATGGCATTTGTTGTTTACCATGCTGACTCATATGATGATGCGGAATTTGTTCCAACGAAACTTATGGCGGAGCGTTTTGACACTGCAAAGGTAATGTAAAATTGTAATTTTTTTTGAAAATATATTTTTCATTCAGATTCTTCTTGAAGAATATGAGCATCGTTGGTTTTCTTTAGCTGCCAATTGGTATTTTGTTAAGTTGAATCACTTTTTTGTTAAAAAAGTAACTGTTTAGGAACTGTATCAACTGTGCTTCCATTTCTAAGAATATTAATGGGCATGGAGAAGGATCGAGTGCATGAATTAGTGAATGATTTTGGATGAATGTTTGTTTCGATGAATATTTTTTTAGATCGAGTGCAAATTGATTATTGTTAGGAAAAAAACTAATATTACAATTTTGATTTTTTAGTGCTTTTTGAGGTAAGGCTGATTGCTATAATAAATTTCGGCGATTTTTTTTAAGGCAATGAAATTAAATTGATCGATCGATCGATTTTATTAGGAAAAACAAAAATTGCAAAATTTTTAGTGTTTGTTATTAGATAAATATAATGTTGAATCACTTTTCTGTTCAAAAAGTAACTGTTTAGGAATTGTACTAACTGTGCTTCCATTTCTAAGAATATTTATGTGCATGGAGAAGGATGATTTTGGATGAATGCTTGTTTCGATTAATATTGATTTAGATCAGTATTGCAAACTGATTATTTTTAGACGATGTGTTGATATGTGCAAATACATATTTTGTTGCAAATTAATAAGTGTGCATCTGTTTTTTCAATTGTGAAAATTTAAAACGGACAATTGTGTTGCAAAGTAAAAATGTAAAGATTACTTTTTTATAGGTTTTTGTCTGCATTGATTTACGATATGCTTATTCATTTATTTTCTTGATTAAATTCAATTACATCAATTACAATTACAGATTACATCAGTTTGGTTTAAATTAGATATTGGTTTGTTATTTGTTGTTCTTTAATAAATCAATTTCCAAATATAAAATAAAAAATTTTGACTAGAAAACTAAACGTTAAATTTTTATAGAATATGCAATTTTAATGTTACATTTTTGGAATGGTAGGAATTATTGATTAATGTAAGATTGGTGTGTAATAATAATTATATGTTTTTGTGTGTAAAATTGTTTGTTATAATAGGTTGTTAATTTTTTTAAGTTTAGTGCAATTACAAAGTGCACTTTGTTGAAGAATGAATCCTGGACCAATTGTTGATGAAGATGTTTATGCAGTAGAGAAATTGGTTGACTATCGCGTGCGTGATGGTAAAGGTGAATTTCTCGTCAAATGGAAAGGTTGGCATTCGAAACACAATTCGTGGGAGCCATACGAGAATATTAATGAACAACTAGTGCAAGAATTTGAAAAGCGCACTGGTATCATCCCATTTGGTTAGCTATATTCTTTTACTTAGAATGTTATACTGTAATGTTAAAAGGTTTTATTAAAATAAGGAAATCATATGAAATTTGGTGAGGATATGTTGGTTGTATTATATTTAGTTGCAAAGTCTCATTATCATATTGAGGACGCTGGTGTTGTACCAGTTGGCATTATTACTGTGCAACGTCATGCGGAATGTGGGGTGATGGCATTGGTTGCTTATCAAGATGAATCGGTTGCTGAATTTGTTCCAACGAAGCTTATGACAGAGCGTCCTGAAACTGCAAAGGTAATGTAAAATTGTATTTTTTTTTGTCGTTGAAAATATATTTTTTATCTAGCTTATCTTTGGATATTATGAGCGTCGTCTGCAATTTGATGAAGTTGGCAATAGGTATTTCGTTGAGGAAAAATGGAAATTGCAAATTTTTGATGATTATTATTAGATAAATATAATTTTGAATCACTTTTGTATTTTTCTGTTCATTGAGTAATTGTTTAAGCGCTTCCACTTCTAAGAATACTTGTGTGCATGGGGAAGGATCAAGTGCATGAACGAGTGAATGATGCTTTGATTAATAATTAATATTGCTCCAGATCGATATTGCAAATTGATTAGTTTTAGGGAAAAAGTTTAATATTGCAATTTTGAATTTTTAGTGCATTTTAAGGTAAAGTTGATTGCTGTAATAAATTTTTGCAATTTTTTAAGTTCAGTGCAAATAAAATGTTGCTGTGACAATTCTAATATTTTGTTGTGAATTAATAATTGATTATTTGGAGTTTTGTAGAGTTTAGGATGAGTGACATTATAGCAATGCAAAATGCGACTGCAATTGAGGTTGTTGGTAAAGTGAAGTGCAAAAATAGCATTGGTCAAATTGAGCATGACAATGAGGAAGTTGAGAAGAACTGCAATAATTCTGCAAGGTTTGTTTGGAATATTTATTTAAATACTATAGTTTTTTTGTATATTTTTGTGCAATTGTGTTTACTAGGCTATTGTGATTGGTGTGTGTGATATTGTTTTTTGTATTTTAGAAACCTTTCGGCTGATATTTGGCTAGATGTTATGCGTTGGATTTTTCGTATTGAGCTTGGACTTTTGGCTCAAACGTGTTCTGGGTTTCGCGATTTAGTGGATAAGCGGCTCAAGTGCGGTCGATGGATTCTTGGTGCATTGGAATTTCGCCGTTCGGAGGAGGGAATTCCGTCAGCATTATTTGTAAATGGCAAACATCTTCCGTTCCCTGATGAACCACTTCCAAGGACTATTGTAGGCTTCCAGTGCATTACAGTGAGGTAGCTTTTAACAGAAAATGTATAAATTTTTGTTTTCTTAAATTTTGCTTTTTTAGGCCATAAAGAGATATAGTAATTTTTGTGAGTAATTTTTTTTTTGAGTTTTTCGATATTATTTAAATAAGTTATTTATTCTGGGTAATTATTTCAATTGAATGCTCATTGTGGGTGAAATATATTATGTTCTAAATGCATTATTTAGGTACGTTGATTCTGCTGTGTATCGTTTTTTTCGTCGAATTAAGCGTTTATTTAAATCTTCCAAAGGCATTTTGGTGAAGTTTACTTTGCACAACTACTTGGAAGAAGAATGGAAATGGGTTTGGGCAATGATTTCTCCATATGTTTGTGCACTTTCATGTGATTGTTGGACCTTTTATCGCTTGATTGAAAGTCTTTCTCCAATGTTTCTATGCAATATGAAAATTTTCTTTATGTGGGTATCGTTCGTGTATTTTGATGTTGATGGACCAGTTTATCGTGCAATTGATGATTGGTTGCATATGTCTTGTTACAATGATGTTCGTCCGAAGATTTTGATTACTTTTTCTGATATTTCTTCAGTGAACTATATTAAGACGGTTGGTTGCTTTTGTGGTTTAAATTAATTTTGTTTAGTTTTTCTAGAAGTTCCGAACATCTGCAAAGTCAGCTACGTTTATTGTGTGCTTTTTTCTTTGGCATAGTGATGTTGATAATGTAGAAGAATGTCAATTTGTTGATGTTTATGGCAATGAGCGTTTGTTAGTAACAATTACAAAGATGTCTTCGTGCTCCCATAAGGCATATATTATGCGTTGTCCAGTTAGTTGGGATCAAGAATTGCAGATGAAATGGTTAAATTATGCAAAAACCTTAGAAGATGAGTGGGATGAAGGAAAAATTTTTAACCCATTGGAGTTTAACCTCGGTAAAAATTGCGAAAAATTATTTGTATATTGGCTTATGGTTTATTTTAGATGATGCGGTGGAGATGTAGGATCTTTTGTAATGGTAAGAGTGCATGCATTTTTGATGGATGATAAGAATGTTGGTTTGAGTATGCAATATTCTTTGGATCGTTTTGATGATTGTAGATTTTTGACGAAAGGATGGTGCACGAAAGTGCATATGCGTAATATTCTATCGATATTTGCAATTATATATTTTTGCAATTTAATATTTGTGCACTTATTTTTTTTCATTTTTGGAAATTTAGTGTTGACGCTGTTATTGTAGTGTAAAATGAAAGTACAGCTATTTTTTTGATGTTCATGTTGATTAAGAAAGATGATTTTGGTTTATTTTTTTGTTAGTTGAACTGATTTATTATATGGTTGTTTATATATTTGATTGGATGCAATTTGATTATTCAGATTTTAATTTTAATAGATTAATTAGAATTAATAGAATAGAAGAGAATATTGATTTGCTATTTTATTCTGTTCTTTAATATTTGGGTATTTATAAAGTTGGCTCTTCTTGCAAACTTTTGTGCAACTTGTGACCAAAAATTGAAAAAATGTAACGTAATTTTGTCAAATAAATTATGTTATGTAAAATTTTGTGACCTAAAATGATTGATCAATGAGTTTGTTTGCATGAAAAATTTTTGGATAAGAAAATAGTCATAGTTGTAGCAATGTTTGCAAAAGTGTCTAAGCCTAGGTTGGTTCATGATTTATGATTGTGCTTAATTTATTACGTTAGTGCATTATATTTAATAAGTTATTGCTTTGTAAGGCGGTATGTATGTTTTTTATTGTAAAATTGTTTGCTATATTTAGTTGCAATTTGAAAATTGATTTGATAAAAGATATTAATAGATATAGATACAGTGAGCAGGTACAATTGATTTTGAATATTTGATGCAAAAGTTGAGTTTGCAAATTTAATTGGAATGGATGTTCAAATACAGCTTACGCATCGTTTCTTTCAGGTTGTTTTTTTTTAATTAAAAATTTGTTAAATATTTTTGTTTTTTAATTTTTTTTATTATTTTGTTTGTTTTTTTTTTGTTATTGGGTTTTAATTTTTTTTAAAAATTTTGTTGATTTTTTAGGATTTTTTGGATGGAAATGTTTCTTCGGATGTTAAGCCGATAATTCAAGTGGTGAAGGTGCATGAGATTAAGGCTTCAACTGCTTTGTCAAGTTCAGCTCAGGGCTGTAAGCTTTGTCGTGCTAGTGATGGTGTTTTTCTGTTTGGTGGATGTATCATTACGCCGAAGGTGGCCATTCGTTTTCAGAAGGATGGGGTAGATCAACGACAAGGCATCATTCAAGTTACCAGCTGGAAAAACAAGGATACTAAAAAAAGGTGATTTTAGGTTTTAAATTTGATTTTTTAAGTAATTTTTTGTTTAAGATGTTAAAATTCGTTTTAGAATTAGAATTTAATTGGTACGAATTTTGTTATTTAGTTTGCAAAAAGTTTTAAAATTTTAGTTTATTTGCGAATATTTATTGGTAGATTATTTTTTTTAGTGGAAGAATGCTTATGGTAGTGATGGACTATAAGCTCTATGCGCTTGATTATCCGATCATTGGGATCGGGAATCTAAGTTTGCTCTCTGGTGATCCAAAGGTGCTTAGTCAGGTAAAAGCGTAAAGTCATTTTGTTAAGTTAAAGTTAATTGTATTATCAATGTAGTAAAGTCATTTGTAGATTATAAAATTAGGTATAAGAATTAGTTTTGTTTATTTGGAAAATTTTTGGTTAGTGTCAGGGTAATGGGTTGTTGGCTTAGTTTTTATGTTATTTATAGAGAAAAATTATAGAGATTAGTGGAATCTAATCAGATTTATTTTGTAAATCTGTAGGTAAAAAAAGAGATTGATACAGAGGAAAACGTGTTTGTTGATGTTGCTGATGATTTGTCTGGTGTGAAGCGTATGGGTGGAGGTGCTTCGTCGAGTATGGATGGTCAACAGCTGATGCGCAAGCGAATTGTTTCTGACACAATAATTGGTGGAGATGCTTCATCGAGTATGGATGAACAGCAACCGTTGCGCAAGCGAATAGCTTCCGATACAACAACTGATTTGTTGACTAACATGGCTACTCCGATAATTCCGATTAATGAGATTAATCCGTTTGTATATCGGTAAATTTAAATATTTAATCTAAATAAAATTTTAAAATTATTTTTATTCTTTAGTTGGCGTATTTGTGGTTCGGTTAGTTGTAAGGATTTTGCTATTCGTGATGTAGCCAATGCTAATCGTGTTTTCGGTTTCAATATCACTGATTCAGCTGGCGATTCAATTCGTATTTCTGCTTGGAACGAGCAAGCGGAAAAGTTTTTTCCGATGATTACAAATGGAAAGGTTTATTAAGGATTTTTTTTTTAGTATAGCAATATTATTAGGCTTATATCATAAGTGGATTTGGAGGTTCAGGTTGTGTGAGATCAGCAAATCGGCAATTCAACAACACGGGGCACGATTATGAGATATCGTTAAACAAAGATGCTAATGTTATTTTTTCTTTTAGTTTTTTTGTTGATTTCTTTATTGATTGATTAGGTTGCATATTACAATGAAGCTTTTGAGGCACCAAAGTTAAAGTTGAAGTCGATGTTGTTGAAGGATATTCCAGACCATTGCAACGAAATTGTGGATGTAATTGCAGTTTTAGACCGAGTCGGTGAACTTAGTCAGGTGGAATATAAATATTTTAAATTAAGCGGATTTAAACAGAATTAGATGAGATTAAATTGTAATATACATTTGTGACAAATTTGAACATTCTTTTTGTTGTAGTTGTACTAGATGCATTTTGATGCTTAAGGTGACTTCGCGAAAGGATCAACGTCAGTTGGATAAGCGTGACGTACATTTGGTTGACAATTCTTGTACTGAAATTCAATTAACATTGTGGAATGAGTTTGCGCGAAATTTTGTGGCAGAGCCGGGTCAAGTGTTGGGCATTAAAGGAGTCATCATAAAGAAATTTCTTGGTTGTTTTTTTTGGAATTTTGGATTTTAAATGAAACTTGTTAATATTTTTAGTTTGTTTTTTATTTTATAATTTTTTTAATATAGAAAGATATTTTATTTCGACGTTGTTGAACACACAGTTTGTTATTAATCCGGATAGTCAATTGAAGCAGAAATTACTTGTGTGGTATTCGAATGTTCGATCAAATGTGGAGATTAAATCACTGAGCGCAATTGATGTTGTGCATCAGGATTTAGAAAATGATTTTACGTTGATCGGTACATTACTTCGTGATGGGTTGAGTTTGGATAAAGACAAGGCTGAATATTTCTTCTTGAAGGCGGTTGTAATCAAGGTGAAAGAAGATCGATCAGTTTATCAGGTTTATTTTATCATTTTTATGATGTTTGTCTCAAATTATTAATGTGATACTATAGTTTTTATAGATGAGGTGAACGAGGAGTTTTTAGTGTTTGTGTTTCCAATTTTTTTTTTAGTTATTAGGGGTAATAGTAAGGATGATATGATTGATTAAAAATAGGAATTATTTTTAAATTATTAATAATTTTTTTTAAGGCATGTCCGGTTCCGGGTTGTAAGAAGAAGGTGTTGATGGAAGCAAATTCGTATTATTGTGCAAAATGCAAAAAGACTTTTGCTACTTGCAAGAATATTATGACGTTGCAAGTTGAACTTTCAGATTTTTCGGGTTCTGTTTGGGTTACTATCTTTGAGGATTGTGCTGAGTCTATACTTGGTATTAATGCGGATCAATTAGCAAAGTGGAAGAACACAGATGTGAGCTAGTGATTTTTTTACAGATTAATTGTTTATTATAAATTATAAAATTTGAATTTAGTTAATTTGTTTAGCATTACCGTTTCATCAAGTCTTTTGCTGTGCTTGTTTTCCATGAGTACTTATTTTGCGTTCGAGTCAGCGTACAATCGTACAATGTTGTAAATTTAAAATTTCTGTGTATTAAAAACTAATTACAAAATTTGAAGGGAGAAAAGCGATTGCAATGGACTGTGGTAGACATTAAACCTGTTCCAGTGGTTAAGTTTGTGGAAATGTTTGAGAAGACGTTGAAGTGCCTGAAAGATTCTATTTAGCAAATTGGTCGGTTATTGTTGAATATTGCCCGAATATTTCATTTAATATTTATTATTTTGTCACTCGGTTGTTAAATGTTGCATTAATTATGCATTTATTTGTGTGGTATTTCTTGTATTTGAGTTGCATCGGTTCAATTAAATTTAGTCGCTATTTGTTTGTGTAAATGTATATTTTGTTATGTATTAATAATTAATATTATTGAGTGTGTAATTAATTTTTCATTGTATTTTAAATGTTTTTTTGTTGTTTGCTTATTTTTTGATTAGGTGTTAAAATGCCAACTTTTTTGGAAAGAAAGCGAAGACAAAGGCAGGATCGTACTAGACGTGATTCTTCGTTAAACCAAAATGAGGGTGAGATTTTAGATGGTGTGTTTTATTTTTATTCTTGATTTTGTGAATTTTAGATACAGCTCA
>JAEHOM010000647.1:0-10721 GCA_016433075.1 Hoplolaimus columbus | reverse complement strand
TCTTAGAATAAGAAATTTTCTTTATGGAATGCATTATCTCTCCAAAATTTTCCCCACCTATCAGAGCCACAGGGACTTCCAAAACTTATCAAATTCTTTTTCTAAACCAAAATAATCAAAAATTGCCTTTTTTTGGCAAGAAAAATGCTATTTCCGGCCCAAAAAGGCTAATTCTCGCGAAAGGAAAAAATTTTAAACAATTTTTTGCTAAAAATGGACCATTTCTTAAGGACTATGAATAAATTTTTCAAAATTTCTCCCTGTGACGCCTAGCGGCACCGTCGGATCTCTTCCTAACAGAAAACAATTTTTAAATTAATGCGTATTCAAAAACCAAGACTCCAATGGTGAAAGCGAAGTTCGATAAGCTGCAATGAGATGTATAAGATGCTTAGAACTGATAATTCATTGTTGAAAAAGATTATCTCGCACGAAAAATACACCTGAATAAAAATTTGTTAGGGAATTTTTGAATTTTTTTACAATGTATAGGTGAAAAATTTTTACCCCCGAAAGCCCGACCTCGAAAAGGTCACCCCAGACAACTCCGAAACCCCGACCACAAAAAGCCACCCCCGAAACTCCAACCCCGAATGCCCACTCCCGGTCGGGGGGTGTAACATTAGAGTTGAGTACAGAAGGATATCACCCCGTACCCGGGGATCTCCATCTTTTTTGGACATCCCCGGACAATTTTGGACAAATAAGCATGCATCACACTCTTTCTTACATATCACAACGCTTTGCCTGTCAATACCACAGAAACACGCCGAAAATCCACGACATATCATATAACATTTGTATATACATTCCAAAATGACTAAATGCACGCCAATAAAATTCAGCAACCAATCACGTCACTTACTATTTATTGAAGCAACTTTCCTACAAAGATTGAAAGATACAATTTGTATGGCATGCTTTTTTTTGCTGGCACGCATGTCAGACATGCAACAAAAAATTAGGGTATATTCGTGGCGTGCATTTTACACGTCCTATGTTCCAACGCCTACACACTTATAAAATTATTGACATAGGCATTTTAAACAAAAGTTATTTCAATATCAATAGTTCATGTAGACATTTTGACCAATTTTTTTTGTGTCTAATAAGAGCAAAATTTCTTGTCCGTACAATCGATACCTTCCTTATCTTTACTAACCCGTTATATGGGCAAGAAATTTTACTCTTACTTGTTAGTTAGGCATTTTGGAAATCGCCGAAAATTTCGGATTTTTTTTTCGAAAGTTTTGGTGATGAACCGACCCCATACATCAACTTTAATTTCACACGAAGATTGATTTTTTAAAAATTCCCGGCAGCGCATATCGAACGCATTAACAGGGGGAGGGGTCAGCTTTTCGGTGTACGGTGGAGAGAGAAGAGAACAGAGTCAAAACCCTATGACAGTGATCGACCAAAAATCGCAGAAAAATATTTAAAAACAATGAAAAGCGTAAAGCCTATATTGGGCGGAAAATTTAAGGCTATTTTTGGCCTTTGACCTTTAATTCTCCTCCTTCCATCTTCGGTCATTCACAGACTCCGATCCTTTTTAAGAAGCACAGAGGTCCCGAAAGAGTTTATGTATTATGTTTTTGCAAACATTAGCTGCAATGTTTTTGCCTGCGATCGATGAAATTTCCGAATTTCCTCTTTTCATAAAATGAATGAATGCCTCGATGGATTCTCTACTCGTACAAAGAATAATTATAGGAAGCCCCGTAGTAAATGCAAATCTCCGTGACGAGAGAAGTTCGCTCTATATTCACCCACCCCCCTGTAAGAATCCTAATCTAGACAGGAAACTTGAAGGATTGTTGAGTATCACACAAGAGACTAGAAACACAAGAAACATGTCCAAGCTTGAATACCTCTATCAGTTCATCGTTCATTCCCAGCTCACAATTGTAAAGCTCTATGTAGTCCTTGTCGGCCCGTTCACGCCTAATAAAAGTTTAAGTTAGAATTAAACAACAAAACCAACATACCAGACTTCAACTTCCGATTCACGTTTGATGTAATTTTCAACCTTAAGGCAAAATTTATTACCAATGTTTTGGATTGTAAAATAAAACCTTTTTGATTCCTTTCACATTTGCGATCTTCAAGCTTGCCTCGGATTCCCATGTGTTGTGAAGGTGTGACCATCTATAAATTAATGCAGTAATAAAGCAATCGGACAATATGTACAACAATATTCTTTCCTCTGAATGATGTGACGTGAAATGTACAATGTTTTTCAAGATATGTTGCAATTGTTATAGAAAAGATTCTTTTTCCGGATTAATTTTCTCCACATTTTCACGGGTAAACTGAAAAATAAAGTGCAATGTTTCTGAATAAACAAAGCTATTTCAAAAGAATATCGAAAAAATCTAGAGAAAATTAAATATCAAGAAAGGAGCAAATTCTTAGGAGAAATTTATTTATTTTTTGTCAAATTGAGAAATAAAACGACTCAAAAAACTAAAGTAATATAATGTGCTTCCTAATGAATACTATCATTGTTATGAGCTTATGAGCTTGCCGTTAATAATTAAAAGATCAAACAAAAACTTCAGCAATTTACGGGATTCCGGAAAATAATTTTGGAAAATGTTGCTGGATTATAAATCTAAATGCAATTATAAACAGCAAAGTATTAAAACACCCATTATATGAACTTTAGTACTATTACCGCTCCCCCCTCCCCAATGCCAAAAGCACGTATATGTGGACGGCTACCCCAGAACGGGCAACCAGCGGAAATATTTATGCACGTACGTGTTTTTTGACACATACGTGCAGCTCGAAATAATGCACGTACATGTTTTTTTGACACGTACGTGCAGCCACGCTGGTTGCCCGTTCTGAGGTAGCCGTCCACGTACGTGCTTTTGACATATGGAGGGGAGGGAGACGTACTAGTACCTGAACTTTCAACTATGACCATATTTGAGGGTATTCGCTTCGCTTTTAAAATTTGGGACATTTTAATGCTCTTCCCCCAATCCCGAGAAAATCCTGACCCAACCTTTAGTGTAAAATTCGAGAATTAGCCTACCCTTCATCTGGATGGAAAAGTTGTTTGTGAGAGGTCCCATTTATAATTCAGAAATATAATACCTTTCAGAAAATTTTCAGAAAGTTAAATAAAGTAATCAGCTCATTGTCTTTTAATCCTTTGTTTTGGAAAGATTTAATGGTTTTTTTTGACAAAGTTTATCGTTTTACATGTGTAAGTTCATTAAATTAATGTAAGATTTTTAATGACCAGCCGCAGCCGCTTGCGAAAATGAGCAATTGATGAAGAAGGAAAAGTGGGTCTTCAAAAGGAACCTACATCAGAATTGGATGGTATTTGTTTCTATTCTTATTCTAAATAATCAGCAAATACATAAGGACATGCACATCACAAGCAAAGCAGAGAAAATTCAGCTTTCAGGAATGAATTCAAAAGAATTGTGAACGCATACCCGAGCCACTTGATCAGATATTGACGTTCTAGCTCTGACTTGTCAAGTTCTAAATTCAGAATGATTGTAAAATTAGTTTGAACTAGCAAAATGAGTGACTCAATACCAGACACTCTCTCGTTCGGATCGCCCCTGTCCTGCATGTTGTACCAAGTTGTGGCGGATCCAGTCGCGCCAGGGAGCCCATCACGGTGGCGCAGAACGCGCTCAATCTGTTTGTTGATGGGAACAGCCTTTACAAATGCCCAAATAATGGCTCATGAGTTCATTTTGTTGTCACACAGGATTGTCAACAAATACCGTGTCGGACTGGGGTTGCTGTCCAAACGAAGCAGACGAGGCGGCCGGCAAATTCGAGTCATCATCATCAGCTTCCTCCTCTTCATCTTCCTCATCCTCATCTGTGCTGCTGCTCTCCCGATAGTTGATCTCTTCAGACTTGCGCGACCGACGACCCCTAGCAGATGATGAGACCGTCTTATCTGCTTTGTCCGGCTTCGTTTTCTTCTTCTGCTGCTGATATTTATAGTCCTCGTCGCTGGTTGTGGTAGAAGAGGACTCATCCTCCTCCTCACTTTTCACTTCCGTTTTGGTCACTTCAGCAGAGGAGCTGCTTTCCTCATCATCTTCATTGCAACTCGCCCTACTGCTCGTCGTGTTATCACTATCATTTTGACGCCTAGAGGGCATTGCTTGTTGTCAAATTGCAGTAGTTGCTTCTGAAATGTATTGCTCGACATTGTTCAGCCCCAAATAACACCCAATTAATACCATTTCGCGCGATGCCATCGATCCGCACATATTTTTCATCAAAAAACGGGCAAAAAACACAGCCCTGACAGTTATTAAGACATCTAAACGGCGAGGCAAAGGTCTAACAAATGATGCCCAAACAGATCGAACACGTATATTTCTAGAACTTTTAGGCGGAATGCCAAATTGATGTAAAAAAGTGAATAAATCAAAAAATACAAATGCATATTTCGAAAATGCAAACTTTTGCTGATAAAAATAAGGATTTTTACATTTCGGGTTTGTTCGACAATTAAGACGGTTTTGACTTCGATTGTTTAAACAGTTTAGTTCGAAATATAAAAAATGTTGTGCATTAAAAATTATTTTTCAATATGTAAGTAAAGGTTATAAGTGGCAAAACACAGCGAGAGCCAAATAGGCGGATCAATGGCATCACAAATGTAAGAAACCCAAATATTTCGACCAGAATAAATTATGTTTTGGGTTTATATCACTATAAGTAAAACAAAAAATTGAATAGAAGCGATGGAAATGGGAAAAAACCGGTCATTAAAGCGAGGAAAACTATTTTATCTGGTTCGAAATAAATTTGTCGGCAGAAATTCATGCAAAATACGTTTACACGCACATAGATCTGTCTAAAATATGGGGGATAAGTGACTAAGCCCCCCCCCCCTATACTTATTGGTTTTTAGCAGGTCAGTATTGCAAAATGCTTGAATTTGTAGGGGATAAAGTATAAATAAAAAACAGGTAGCTGATTGTGCATGCCTATTCAACTGCCATTTTGTCTGTGTAACGACGGGTTATCAGACAATATGTGAGATAATCGATGTAAGAACAGGATAGACACAGGGCACGCCGACTAAAGCTCTCCTGTTCATCAACGGAGCACAAAAAAAGCCAAGTTGAACGAGAATGATGAACACGGTCACATGACCATGAACTCGCCATAAGAATATTTGTTCTGCCAAAAGAGCGCCAAATTTGAAAATTTTCCCTGTTCCCTCTCAACAAATCCCCGATTATGCACACATTCTGTTTAATAAATTACTTTATTGATCTCCATCAAACAATCAAACATATAAATAAAAGATCCATATAACAACAAAGTTTGTAGGAAGAAATGGGGACGGTATACATGCTAACAGATCAAGGCACAACAAGATTTGGACGAAGGTCTCATACAGAGAAAAGTCAAGATGGGAGCCTTCAAAATTTTGCAGTCGAAAATGGAAGCCATGACAGAAAAGATCGCGATAGTTGTTAAGAACAGTATAAAAAGCCGCTTATATTTTAAGTGATCAACCCATTATTGTTAAGCCCAAATGTGGGAACAACAAACAGAATATCAAAATTTTAATGGATGAGGAAGAGGAAAACATGGGCAAACCTTTTTTCGTGACCAAAATTTTTCACTACAGCTAAATATGTCAATGTCTTTAAGTTATTTACCCATGCATTGGCAAGTAGTACCAGCTTTAAGCATTAAAAAGGAATCTTTGTAGACAATAAGCTTTCTTCTTAACCTCTGATCACAGCTCTTCCTTCTTAGGTTCCTCCTTCTTTGCCTTCTTTTTCTTCTTCCCATCTCGATCATATCCTTTAAGCGGTTCAGTGGCATGTTCGGCAATAAATTTGATGAAGTCCTTCACTTCACGAGCACCGTTGTAAGGAACCGGATTGGCCTTGTCGTTCTTCGGCAACCAAAAGAGAGTAGGGAATCTAGAGAGCAAATTTTAGAAAAATTGTAATTATATAAAGATGAAACTCACCCGCGAACTTCAAATTGTGGAGGTACATCATCTGAAAATATTCATTAACATATTATGAATAAAAGAGACAATCGTTGAATTTACTTGCGGTGGCATCAAATTTCGCAATGATGACATCTTCATTGGCCATCTAAAAGAGAATCTGTAAGAAATTATTCCTAATGGGATTCTTCTGTACCTTTGTTGCCAATTCTTCGAACTTTGGTGCCAAAGCTTTGCAATGGCCACACCATGGAGCATAGCTATAAATGGGACATTATGACATTATGTCATCAAATATTTAAAATTAATGGCGTACAATTCTATCAAAACATCCTTGTCAGCATCGGCGATCAGCTCCTTGTAGTTCTTCGCAACAGCAACCTTAAGATCTCCTTGCTCGGTAGGCACTGGTTCACTCTTCATGTGCGGTTCCAGCTTTCCAGCCAGCAAATCATCGACAAACTGCTTTAGATTCTCAATGCTAAAAATATAAAATAAGCAGATTGTACTTATTATACGAAAATGTACAGCTGAAATATGTAGACAATGGATAGATAGACAGGCAGATTTAAAACTGGGACAAGACTCAAACCTTTAAGCTGTTTTTTCCAAAAAAAATATCGAATCAAATTCATTCTGCTTAAAAAAAGAGAAAAAAAAGTCGATCTGATATCTGCCTGAATGCCTAACAACAAAAACTATTAGTTTCTAGTTATACTGTAAAAAACAAAAAAAAGTTATACTAGTTATACTGTATTTGACCATACTGTAATTTATTTAATCTACCTGAACTCCTTGTTCATTGGATATTTGCCTTCTGCTGTAAGTCCTGCCACTAAAGGCTTGTCGCTTTCCTTCCTATCTGCAAGTCCATTCTGCTCTATTTCCTAAAATTAATGTTTCTGAATTAAGTACGTACAGCATAGATAACTATCATTCCTTTTAAATACTATACTTACAATTAGCGATTAGATCAAAGGATGTGTAATCAGCAGGTGAGGAAAAGAGGATATATTCCACGGACTCGGAAAGGTAAAAGAACTTTTGTTTTTTTTTTTTTGTTAAATTTTACACTTTTCAACAAAAAACAAATCATTTTTAGCCAAAAAATTTTTTCTTAATTCTCCCATGGCTGCCGAAAATTTTTCCTTCGGGCCTTGGAGTTGGGAGAGGGGAGCAAGGGAGCGTACATAATAACAAAAGGGAAAAACTAAAAATTTAACCACACTCGATTCACAGTAAAAAGCGAGAATTATCTACTTTTCAATTCATTTTACTGTCATTTCCTCTGAAGATGTGAATAATGTTGCGCCATGGACGGAAGGGTTGGTGGCGGAGAATATCTTTCCCGGCTGCCCGGCCCATCACGTGGCTTCCTGGCTTTAAGGGTCATCCCCTCCTCGAAACATATGTCGGCAAGGGGGATATGGTAGGGAGTGAGCTGGGTTACAACATTTGGGATTAGGGGGTTGCAAAAAATCGGGAAAGGGGGTAAGAAAAACCTGGGGAGAGTAAGACAGGGGGAGAGGAGCAGAGGAGGGCGAACGGTAGCAGGAGGCGGAAAAGTGAAATTGCTCGCGAAAATCGCAACTAAAGCGATAGCTTTAGTTGCGATTTTTTTCTTTCAGTAGTTGAAAAAATAGATTTTTAGGAGAAAATAGTAAAAAATGGTAAAATTTCTCATGATAATCGCACCTTTTAAACCAAAAAAGCGATAGCTTTCCGCCAGTTAAAAAAATTGTAAAAAGTTGAACCAAAAAGATTCGACGAGGAAAAAAAGGGACAAATTTTAGCCAGGGGGTTGCATCGCAGGCCAGTGTCGGCACACCTTGCCGACGTATGGCTCGAAACTCCAAAATCCCCAGTTGAGCCATTCACGGAATCCCTTCCTTGAATTTTCCGAAATCTCCCCATCTCTCATGCGCAACTCTGAACTCTAGGTATAAGTAAGGATCAGGAAGCAGGAAGGGCAGGGCTGGCAAAACTGTTCTCTAACATTTATCGAACATCTGTTCGAAAGTGTTCGCTTTTTCATAAATACACTTTCAATTTTTCAAAAAGAAAAACAAAGAATTTTTTGTCAAATGAAAGAATTAAAAACAGCGTTCGAAATGTAGGTTTACCAGCCTCTAATTCTTATCGAATTTCTCCTTCCACTAGCGAATTTTTCTGTCGAATTTTCCTCTCTCGATTCCTATCAACATTTGGCGCCACCGGACCATAGCAAATCACAGAAATGTTTTTAATTTGCATGTTTTTCGCTTCATTAGCAAGCCACAGGCAGAAAATTCCTTTTTTTTTATCCTAACTCCATGTATGCAAAGGCTGAAAAATATTAATCTGTAAATTTTGGGTGCGCAGCCCATTCATGGAAAATCCTGATGACGTAAATCAGGAATATATGGTATAAAGAAAAATTTTCGATAATTAAGATATTTTTGTTTTACATAGGTTTCGACCTCATGGTCATAGAAGAACACCACCTCTCTTCCGAATTGAGATAGAGAGCGGGCATCTTACCTAATGTAGTCCAAAGTGTGCAAAATTTTCAAAATTTACAAACTTAAATTCAATAAAACCGAAACTCAATGAATCCTTTTAGGAGCGAAAATTTGCGCATTGTTTTAGGTTTTAAGATATTAGTGTTGCCCGCCTATAACATCGATAATACATAAAAAAAAGCTTACGCTTCTTACTCTTAATTCCTTAAATGCTAAAATGTACGCCATGAAAACTTTGCGCAACATAATTTTTCAATGGTTATCGAAACATATATTTTCAAAGAAGAAAAGGAAGAGAGTATATGTATGAGAGAGTATAATGCAATCGTTATAATCAAGTCTTTTTAGCTTCTATTTTAACCTTCCCAAAAGACCATAAGCTGTCATATCGCAAACATTGTTAAAGTAACCCACCTGAGAAAATTCTTCTTTGTCACTGACAGCAAAGAACACTTTTCGCTTGTACTCCTTTGCCACTTTGAGCACGCGATTACGCCAGTAGTTGGAGCCCTTCGGGTCTTTGAGGTAATCCACTGTGTAGTATACGACAACCAACGGACGCTGAACAAACTGATACAGATTGCCCTGTGTACGGAAACCAGCCAAGCCGGTGCTAAATGAGAACAACAAAAACATTTGCAATGAAAGGTCATGAAACAGATCACATTATTAATAATAAAAACACACGTTTCATGGAGAAGGAAGTTCTTGATCTTGTCCGTGTCATAGTTCCCATCGTAATGGAACTCGTTAGGCTCGAATTTGTTGTGAAGCTTCTTTGGAATATACACAACGATGTCGCTGAAAGTTTTCTTTAAATAACTACTAATCTACTACCAAAATGCACGAACAAATATTACAACACAATCAATAAAAACCCGTTTTACGAAAAACTTCTAATTGCTTTAGAAATATGCATTATTTAAAATGAGTGAAATATTCATTCGAGAAAAAATAGTATTATTGATTACAATCAAACAGTTTCTGAGCATTATGGAAAAGTTATTTGTTCATATGCATATTAAGATCTATATTTAAAAACAAGTATAAATATAAACATACTCAGTGTATCCAGTTTTCTTGAGGACCTCGGCATTTGAGGTATGCGCGAAACGGAAACGGTCACGTTCTGTGTCAGCAACTTTGTGGAAAGAGTCCTTCAGCTTGCTTTCTCCTTCAAACAACCCAACAACGCTGATGTCATCACTATCCACAAATTTATCGAAGTCTTGAACATTCTTGAGTTCCTTAGAGCTCGGTCCGGCTTGTCCTCGCATATACTTAAAATTTTACTTTGAGCAGTAAACTAATAATGTGAAGGAAAGAAAATATTACATAATGATTTTGAGATAGCAAATTAAAATACAGGGTGCGATAAAAGTCCTGACGTAATTCAAAAAATCAAAATGTATCAAAAATCAGAAATTTCCAAACTTGAAAAATCTGAAAATTTAATTTTTATTATAGTTTATTTTTGGAATTTTCCTGGAGTTTAAATTCAGATATTATACAAGAACTTAAATTTCCTTTATAAAATACTTAAAAAGAGGGTCATGGATCACAAAAGAGATACCAGGAGGGTCATGGATCAAAATGCCACTGCAAAAAATGCCACCACGGACCACGACACCATGGGGTCGTCTTTTTGTTTTGACGACCTCATGGGGTCGTCCAATTGGGTGGCATTTCAATTCATTTAATTGGGCGGCATTTTGATGCAGTGGCATTTTGATAGTATACCCTTAAGTGCACCTAAATAGGCAGACATTTTAAACAGAAGCATAATCGATTTCTATAATTTGAGTCTATTAAGAATCTGGGTAATTGGATTGGAAGGTGGAGTTCCACCCTGTAATTAACAGCAAACACAACTTGTTGTTCACAAATTCAAATGGTAATTTCGAACGGGGATACTGGTGTGCCGCGTCCCTCGTCGGACAAAGAATTTTTTAATTTTAAACAAAAACGAATTTCATTGGAGTAGTTCATCCACAATTACATGAACATACAGATGGGCGTCAAATTCTCCCACCCACCCCCAGCATTAATTTAAATAAAATCGCAACGAATATCCTTTCTCATGTGTCGAGTGAATGTGACGAGTGGGGTTGGAAGGAAAAAGGCAGCCTTTATAGATTTTTTTAGAGCTCGGCATTTTAATATTTCGGGATTCCGGATCGGGATTTGCCTTTTTTTCGGGCGGGATCCCGATCGGGATAATCCCGAAATCCCGATAATCCCGATTTGGC
>JAEHOM010000646.1:0-10724 GCA_016433075.1 Hoplolaimus columbus | reverse complement strand
ATTAATTCACATTCGGAAAAAATTCCATTTACATGACATTATTGAAAGATCCATTTTTTCTGCATTTACAAATAACATTGTTGTTAATTAAAATAGAATTGCTTAAAATTAGCAATTGAAATAAGTGATGATTTATCTAAGCCATTCAATTTTTTATGATGAAATAGATAAAATTAAGAAAATTTAAATTAGTCACATTGCGTTAGTTAATTGTTTTTAATTTAATTATTAATGTTCATACCCCGCTTTAATTTGTGCCCTAGCGTCAGATCATAAACGCGTCCACAGAAGTTGCTCATGCCAGTCATCACAAACAGGCTGCGCTTCGGTTGCGCCGTCTGCTCACAGTTGTTAGTGCCAGCCGGCTTATTAAAATTGTTGGTGCCAGCCTCCATGCCGTTCAAAAATGCCTGCAACTCCTCAAAGTCCACAACAACAACTCGCTCAAAGCAGCCAACACGTCGCATTCCGACCACTGAGGTATGCGAGTCGCGCAGCATCAGCAAAGTGCTCTTTGTGCTATCTGCCGTTAAAAAGTACAATTGAGGCAATAATCGGCATAATTTGATGAGAAAAAAACAAATCGAAGGTCTGTAAGCCTTCGACTGTATCGATTGAGACAAATTTGGAGTTTATACAATTTTTATAAGTTTTAAATCATCTCAATAGCCATTGGATTTTGCAAAATTAGGGAAAAAAGTTTGTTTTTTAAAGAAAGCTTAAATAGTTAAATTTTTTGACTTGATAACGTTCATCTCGATGCATTCTATGAATAGATATAGACTAGACATGAACTATTACCTGTAAGACATTGCACATCGGTGCTGAACACCTTTCTGCTATTATGTTCATTGTCTTCATTATTTGAAAAACTTTCGGCAAGTAGCTTAAGTCCGTTTGTCGCATTGGCGGTGAATATCACAGAGAAGTTTGATTGTTGTTGTTCAATTCCAAAATAAGCCAGCACTCTGATATGATCGAAGTGTATGAAATTTCAGATTTTAAATAAAATTGGTTTTTATTTCATTTTTTTTAATTTTTAAGCTCAAACCTGAATTTTCTATTTAATCCATTTTCTATTTAAAACCTGTTTCTAAAAAAACTTATATACCGTTTTCTCTAAATTATAGTCGTGCTTGGGATGTTGCATAAAATGGAGGCAATTTTATAATTTTGTAATTTCTTTGCACAAAAATTTATGCAAATTTAAAAATAAATAAATAATCAAATAAATCAAATTTACTGATGACCAACCGTGCCCTTGCAAGTTGGACGCGTTCGCGTGCTCTCCTGCCCAGCGCATGTCCGCTGTGTGGGTTTGCGAGATGTTCGCCCGATAATAACAATTGGTCGGCAACGCGTCGGAGCAGTTCAGTCGAGGGCAGTGCAGCACCAGCGTGGTCAAGGTAGTGCAATGTTGTTGGTGGTTGTCCAAAACCGTTATTTTTGTTTCCATTCTTGTTACCCATATTGTGATGAGCCATTAAAAGCACACATAAATAAAAAATAATAATTAAAAATTAAAATTTTTGATAAATTTATAAAAAAGAGACATTCTAAAGAATGTGTGTTCAATTTTTAAATTGGTAAATTAAAAAAAGTTAAATAAAATTAATTCAAATGATCAGTTTAAAAATATGCATAATTTTGTATTTTTATTTATATTTTCAGCATATAGGCTTTTTAAATTCGTAATGTTGTTTGAAAATAGAGAGAGTGACGATAAGTTGTTTGAAAAGAGAGAAAGACGGTAATAACGCAGACGATCGAAAAATTTGTTAAGAGTGTTAATGTTTGGTTTGGGCCGTTATTATTGATCAATCTGTGCACGACAGCGCGTGATTCAATGGAAAGTCTTATCAATTGACAAATGGGATGCGCATACAGCACAAAAATGCAACGATTGGACGAAATTGAGGGTATATTTTAATTTTTTCAGTTACACCAGAATCAGTGTTTTCCCGGTTCCGGGACCGGAACCGCGGAACCGAAAAAAATGTGGAACCGTTTGGAACCGGAACCGTTGGAACCGGAAAATTTTCGGAACCATTTGGTACCGGAACCGGTGGAACCGAAAAAAAGTGCAACCGGAGAAACGACCAGAATGGGGCTCAATTGGAGGGAGGGGGAGTCTAATGGAAGGCGATTATTCTATTTTTCAACCTCCCTCGAGAAGGTGTTATCAATATACTTAATTTGTATTGGGATTATTAGCTGTGGTAATTAATAAGTGAATGGAGAAGTGAGCGAAGAAATAATTTGTTGTTTGAGGGTGACTTCACTTAAGTAATGATTAAATGACAGAAAGAGAGAAGTGTATGTTTCAGGGGTGAACGCAATTAGTTTCCAGCTATCCTCAATTCGAAATTGTGGTCCGTTTTAAAAAAAATTCGCAATTCGACAGAATACTAAAACGTACCTAGAATGTTTTGAAATTTCCCATCTAAAACATTTTTAATTGCAAATAATCATTTTTTTCCATTTCTATATCAGTTTTATTCCCAAATCCATCAATTATCAAAAAGCGTTGGTGTTACAAAAGGTAATTCTTGACCCATTCTTAGTAGTATATCTTAACCGGTTTTTGAATCATTCGTAAAACAGATGTCTGTTTCACCTATATCAACCCAAAAACCATTGTGTATACCAACTCCGAAAACCACCGGGTTCCCAACCGCACTCGATTCTAAATACAGGTTTTTAAACCATTTGCCAATAGATTTACATATTAATGTATCTCAATCAGGGAAACCTCCATATACCAAAAAAACAGCTTTATTGGATGGTAGAAAGTGCCATTTCTCAACCTACTCTCGATTATTAAGTTATTAACCGTTTTTTTGAACTGTTTGTCAAACCCCTTCTAAAAAATTCCGTGTACCAAAATTAGCGCATTTAGATGTTTTAAAGTGGTCCAAAAAGAATTTTTGCCAAGGTTTAAAGATTTTTAATTATGCCTATGTGTTCATAAACCTATGTAAACCTATGTATTCATGCTTTAAACCTATTAAATAAAGTAAATTCCCAAAAATAAAAGCGAAAAAGCCATTTATATCCTCATTCTCGACAGGGCCCGAGTTTAAAACCGTTTGTCCGTATAATCTATTTCTGCCAATTCACGTTTTTAAAAAAAATTCTTTCGTGCAACAACTAAACAAAAAATTCCAAAAGAGAGCTCAAAAAAGCCATTTAACGCTCATTCTCGAATGGTGCGCGAGTTTAAAACGTTTTTCCGTATAAAATGCTTTCATTCTTTTTGGAACCAAAAACAAATTCCAAAAAAGAGCTCAAAAGAGCCATTTAAACCCTCAATCTTGACTGATGCGCGATTTTACACTCTCGACTGGTGAGTGAATTTAAACCCGTTTGTTTGTACAAAAATAAATTCCAAAAAAAAAAGAGCTCAAATATAGCCATTTAAACCCTCATTCGCGACAGGTGCGCGAGTTTTTAAACCTATTAGCTTTAAATCCTAAAGTGCCAACATTATCGCTCACAATCGATTCTAAATATCGGTTTTAAACCATTTGTAAAACCGATGCCGGATTCGTGTTTTTCGGCCCCAATAAACTCAGGGTACCAAAAATCAGCTTTCTTGGATGCTAAAAAGTGCCAACACTCGACCCACTATCAATTCTAAAACGGTTTTTGAACCATTTGTCAAACCGATGCCAGATGCCCTAAACTGGTCGTTTTTCATGGCGCCGAAAAACCCCGGTATCAAAAATCAGGTTTCCCGTATGTTAAAAAGTGCCAATTCTCGAACAGACACGCTCGATTCTAAACAGTTTTTATACCGTTTGTCTAACCATTCTCACTTCATGTTTTTTCAGGCCAGAAAATCCCAAAAACCAAAAACCAAAATTAGCTTTCTCGGATGTTAGAATTCTCGATCCATTCTCGAATCTAAAAGAATAATAATAAGAAAAGAAAATAGAACTTATTTATTAGAAATTAGAACAGAAAATTAGGAGACCAGCCGCTTTCTCGGGCAAGAGAACGGCTTTTGTTGTCTGGCTTCCGCATGCAAACCCCCTCCTATCCCCCTCCACAGCGAGTATCTGAAATGGCCCCGCGCTCCTCTATTGGACCATCCTGGGCGTTGAGAATCAAATATTAATTATTAATTACTTAATATTATATCATAATCATTCCACATGCCCGCTTCACTCGGACAGCCACGCTTGACCTCAGCAAGGGTCGTACACTGACCACTGGGCTCCATGCCTACGATGAGGGCGCATGCACTTATATATAGAGAGGCATTGGATTTATGTTTGACATGAAGAATTGACATGAAGGCAAACCCCCTCCTATCCCCCTCCACTGCGCGTATCTGTAATGGCTCTGCGCTCCGCCATTTGAACCATCCTGGGCGTTGAGAATCAAATATTAATTATTAATTACTTAATACTATTACTTAATATTAAATCATAATCGTCCCCCCTGCCCGCTTCACTCGGCCAGCCGCGCTTGACCTCAGCAAGGGTCGTACACTGACCACTGGGCTCCATGCCTACGGCGCATGCACTTATAGAGAGGCATTGGATTTAAAATTGTTTGACATGAAGCATTGATGGACAGATAATGTCTTGACTATCAATGCTATTTTCGCGCTCTTTTTCTCTACCATCCATCCTTCCTTGCTCTCTCTCTTGCCCTTAGCCTTTACCCTTTCGCAATATACGGCAAATGGGTAAAAAGTGAATACAGAAAAGGTTAAAAAATAAAGTTAAAAATTAAAAATTTACCCCATTATATGCATTAATAATTAATAAATAAAATTAATTAGGAAAAAATTACTGTAGTATTTGAAAAAATATATACATAAATATGCATAATAATATGTAGTTTTTGAACATCGTTTTGAACCCCGGGTACCAAAAGTCAGCTTCTCGGATGCTAAAAAGTACCCACTCTCGACACACTCTTAATTCTAAACCGTTTTTAACCGTTTATCAAAAATAATCAGATTCATGTTTTTTAGCCACGAAAAGACACGTATACCAAAAATCAGCTTTATCGGATGTTAAAAAGTGCCAATTCTCGACCACTCTCGATTCTAAACCGGTTTATGAACCATTTGTAAAACCACTATCAGATTTGTTATCCTCTACCCTGTAAATCCCTGTGAGTCAATAATCAGCTTTCTAGGGTGCTAGAAAGTGCCCATTTTCGACCCACTCTCGATTTGAAACCGGTTTTGAACCTCTTGTCAAACAACCTCTTGTCAGTCTTATATGCATTTTGGGGATATTGGAGAATGTAATTTTTAATTCTATGTTTACAATACTATGATGGTTGTCTGTCCTGAAGATACATATTGCGGGATATACAGAAATATAAACATAATTCAATCCAGCATGAAAATCAATGAAAATTTTTGTTGCATTGCAAAGAATGGCTGGCCTTTTGTCAATATAATATGCCGCGGCTTTTCGTTTTTAGCTTTTACTTCGTGACAAGTCTTTCGATTCTTCTTTTTCTTTCTGCATAGAATCCAAAAAAAGAATGCCAAACGATCTGCTGCATATGATATTCATATGAATATGAACCCGACCTGTGAAATAGGCGTTTAAATATTCTGAAAATTTAAGCCAAATTCATATCAATCTATCCACCTCATTCTTCTTCCTAAACTCAAATTCTTACATTACACAGTGATCGGAGGCCCGCTTTTAGAATTAGAGGTTAGTCCACACACTTCCACACACTATGCATTAACATAGCTAAAATAACAACAAATTTTAGGAATTTTATATAAAATCGCAATAAAAAATATTAAGGGATTGCGAATTCCGCACAAGAAGAGTACCAGCTTACCTCAGCAAAATTCAGGAGGTCATGCATTATTATTGAATTTTGGGCCTAAGCTATGCCTATAAAAAGTTGCACAAGTTCACAACTATTCAAATTGCTTGCATAAATTAAATTTAAATTTTAGATCAGCAAAATGAACAGTTCCGTGCATTCAATTTTGTTTCTGTGCCTTGCTGCTGCAACACTGGCTTCCTGCGCCGATGGAATGCAGCTTTTTGTGTATACTGGACAGCCTAATAAGCCGCCAGTAGCCCTTGAAGTTGAGCCCAATGCCACACTTGGCGAGTTGAAGGCAAAGTTCGCGGAAAAGGAAGGGATTGCGCCGGTTCAGCAAAGTTTCCTCTTTGCTGGTCATTTCCTCTCAGACAACAGACGATTGTCCGAATATCACGACTATGCCGTGGGGGGCATCCATGACGGGACGTACCTCCACTTTGTGAAGCAATATTACGCTGTATTCATGATCCCGACCGGAACGGACATAAGCCACGAAGTGCAGCCAACGGACACAATTGAAAGTGTGAAGGCGAAAATCCAGGAAATGAAAGGCATTCCTCCAGAAGCACAGCGACTGGAAGACGGAAAGACACTGCAGGAATACGGTATCCACAACAAATCCGCCTTCCACTTGTTGCTCCGTCAACAGTGATGAATGAATGCATGTTTGCCGCCGATGTTCATATTCTGAAGGTGTTATTGGTGATATTTGGAAGGATTTGTCCATTATTTTCTTAGATTTCTAAAATCATTTATTATTGTTTTTTTCGGCTATAAATGATCACTTCATCCCCACCTTATGTAAATTCAAACATTTTTTTCTTATGGTTTATCGTAGCATTCTTTGTGATACATTCGGATTCCCATATTCAGAACAACTGAATAACTTGATGATAGCATGTTTTGTGCAGGATCGACCCCACCAGGTCAATACAGCCAATTCAATTAAAAAAAAATTGCGATTTTTTGCACATTTTGTAAAAAATTCGATAATTGTCAAGAAGACACACAAACCTCAAAATCGGACAAAAGCACGAAGTCGGATCGATTCCTCTCGATGAGCACAAACAACGATAAAGATGAATAATTTAATAGATTTTGAGTTTAGCGTAAAAAAACGATTTCTTTTTTGAAAATAATAACATTATTGTGAATAATTTTTAATGTTTGTCACAAGGAAGGATAAAAAGAAGTAAAAGATCAAAAATAGAATAGTCCCAATCTCCCATTCTGCTGAAGAAGGCAGCAGCAGCAGCTGGTTGGCCTTAAACATTATGCCAAAATAATTTGCCTAATAAGTGGGACAGGTGTTTGAGGTCCATTCGGCGGAATATTTGCTGCCATATTATCAGTTCGCCTGAAGGCATAAAAAGTGTTGTTTTGTCTGACAGTCTTAAGTCTTAACACACAATAACCCAGACATATTACATATTTACCATAACATAACGGACCGTCGGATGTGCGTGCGTAAAGGCTGTTATCGTCAGCAACAGGTGCATTTATTATTACAGGGAAAGCTGTCTTGGCGCTTTTCATCGCTCGCTACATTTCACAATAATATTAGCAATATAACATCCAATAAAGTTTAATTTCATAGCAATTATAAACAGTATTCGACATTTAAATAAACTCACTCGTGGGCACCTCCTCCCAAACTCCCCCACCCCTCGAATTGGGGGGTGGGGGTCTTGCATCGCGCAGCAAAAATGCGAGAGTTGTGCAAACGAGGCGAAAATTTTGTAGTAAAAATGCAATAAAAACCGAAACTTTCGTCCCAGCATGTAGGGTACAGGTTGGCGCCAAATTCTCCCAACCACCCCAGCACAACATTCAAAAAAATATAAAATCGCAACGAGTGGATGTGATGAGTGGGGTTGGAAGGGAAAAGTCACCCTTTATATAGGCTCTTTCTCTTTCCCTGCGGTGTGGGAGTGGCCATCCGCTCTTCATTCCTTTTCTTTGCATGGAAGTGCGAGCGCGCGGAGATTTTACACTACACAATTTAAACAAGAAAAAAACGCCAAAGGGTAAATCGCGGCAATTTTTTATTTTTTCTAATCGCTGGATGGACGATTTTGGCGCCTACCTGTATGTGGGTCGTGCATAGGGGTGGGGGGCTCAGCGTCGCGCAAATTTTTTTAACTTTTGGGAATGGTGCTGCCCTGCTCACCTGTGAATTAATTATGCTAAAATTTCACGATAATAATGTTTTTTTCAGATTGACCCATAATGGACGATTATGCGCCAAATGGTTGGTTCCATCCAATTCTTACCTCCATCGCCTGCATAACAATTTTGCTCCAAACCTATGTTCTGTGGCTTGCTGTGGCCAAATCGCCCAAGGAAATGGCACCGTTTCGCTTTGCTTTATGTCTTTTCACAGTAAATATTTAATATTCTCATAAAAATTTTATTCATCCGAATTTTAGGTTTTGGACTTATGCTTTACATTCAGTCTTGGCATAATACTGAACCCGGACATTTTGGCCCCGATTGCCAAGGGAGCATTTGTGAATGGATTGGCCAAACTGGCTGGAGCAAATGGCGGCAGAATCGGAGTACTATGACATGTTGCTGGACATTTTGAAATATATTTTTAAGTTTGGTCTGACAATCGGGTTTGGCGCCGGAATGATTTCTGCCATGGTGTACACGTTGATGTTCCGAGTCACTGCCATTCAGCAAAAGTTTCCCTTTCTGCATGATCAATTCAATAGAATTTCAACACGAATTGCTTTCCTTGTTCTTGGCTTTCTGATCATGGGCGCTTGTGGAGCTGCGGCATACTGTACATTGGCGGCACCGGAGGTATCAAATAAATAATATACCGTAATTATACCGTTTTTGCGTGATTATCAGCACAAGATATCGCATATCGTATAGAGTATCATGTACAGAATTCGTGGTCATACAGCTTATGCCTTATTAATTGCCACGAATTTTTGGCTTTAACAAATAGCTTGTACTGTTTCATATTTTTGATTTACGGTAGCTTTTTTTATATTATTTACCCTATGTTAATAGCTGCATATTACAGTTTCCGCTTTACTGTAAATTATTCAATTTACTGTTGTTTTTTAAAGGAAATCATGCCGGTGTTGCGTTCCCGTCACCATTTTGACCAAATGGTCGCATTGCTTCGCAGCCACAATGACAGTGTGCTGATTCTGCTAAATATGGACAGTGTGGCGGGTCAAGTGCTCCCCCTAATGATTGGGGGCGGTTTCGTGCTGGCTATGGTGCTGAGTTTTGTGTTCTCCACAGTAATTTACCGTACACTGAAAGCCAACTCGCATTGCTTTTCTGCACGAACCTACAAACTTCACCTCCAATTCACTGTTCTTCTGATCATTCAGGTAAATTTTGCAAAAAAAAAACAGATAAACCTATGTTTTTATGTCAATGGGATTAAAATAAATATAGCGAATTATTTTGCTGCGCGACCCCCAACCACAGCGAATGTTGCCTACGTGTGATACTAGTTGCAGGTTGTGGGTGAAATAATATTTCATTCAAAACCTGACACAAATGCTTCCCAAAGCTTTTTAAAAAGACATCAGCCAACTTTAATAAGCCAAAAGAAAATATATTTACTAATATTGACCAAATCAATTTTTTTCATCATATTTATTAAATAAAAAATTAAATGTTTTTTCCCAAAGTTTTGTCTTCCCCTCGTGTTTGTTGTGGTGCCAGCCTCGGCTGGCATTGTTGCGCTGCAATCCACCGGCGACGTGTCCAAGACGGCCAGCGATTGTGCCCTGCTGATGATCAGTGTGTACGCGTTGTGCAACTCCGCGCTCAGTCTGTTGTTCGTCTCACCGTTTCGCCAGCACACCAAACAACTGCTGATGAAGCCGCTGTTCTGTTTGGTAAAGCTCCAAGTTGTGCCCATAAGCACTGGCGCAGTTGTGCACACCAGCAACCTCGCCGGGTACAGCAACTTCAACAACCATGCGGGCCCGAATTTCTAGCAATGTATGAAAAAATGGTATACTTTGCATTATTTGCTCTACTTTTGCTCTACTTTTTTTACCTCGAACCCTTCGTCCGCTGCTTATCTTGTCATAAATATGCCATTTTGTTCGCGCAATCGTGGGTGCACCTAATGTTTTCAATTGCAAAAGAAACATTTTAAAAAAGCTCTAATTATGCTTTATTTTTCTAATTTTTTTAATCTTTAATATATTTTATAAAACTTTTTTTTTCATCCAAAACAAGGCCCAGTTTCGTCCAAAAGTTTTACATCCAAAAATATGCTCACTTTCGTCCAATTAGTAAGGCAGGGCTCCCATCGAAATTAAAAAACCACATTTTCTAAAAATTGCATAATTTCAATAAAAATGTTTATTCTCAACACAAAAAAGCGTAAAACAGGTCCAAATAGTAGTATTTCTGACCACCAACAATTGATTTCAACAATTTCCTGTTAGCAATAAGCATTTTATAGAATTCTGGGCAACAAAATCGTAATTCACTTGGGCGGAAAGCAATCGCTTTTTAGGTTATAAAATTTGCAATTTCCACGGGAAATTTCACCATTTTTTAAGGGGGAGGGAACCTATCGCTTATTTGTTGACTGATATCTTTTTAAATAGCTTTGAGAAGCATTTGTGTCAGAAGCTTTTGAATGAAATATTATTTCACCCACATCCTGCAACTAGTATCACACGTAGGCAACATTCGCTGGGTTTGGGGGTCGCGCAGCAAAATAATTCGCTTGCAAAATTTTTGAATTTTTTTTGGGCTGGGAGTCGCCACGCGTGACTAGCATACAGTAAAATGTATACTGTATCCCTGTTTATTTTTAAAATTAAAATTCTTATTATAATAGTAACATGATCTGACATTCATCCTTTGCAGTGTCGATCTTAGTTTTTAATTTTTCATCATTAAATTGGTTATAT
>JAEHOM010000645.1:0-10724 GCA_016433075.1 Hoplolaimus columbus | reverse complement strand
GTATGTATGTATGTATGTATGTATGTATGTATGTATGTATGTATGTATGTATGTTATATTTAATCTATATCTATATGCATATTATATGTACACATATACTTTATATTTTTATTCATTATTCGTGGCCAGGATCTCCTTCCATTGTTATATTATAGGAGATGCTATCCTGTGCCCTTTTCTTATTGTCGCCGTTCATATTTCCTTTAGCGCCAGTATCGATTATTATGCTGGTCACTCGTGCGATCCCCTCCATTTTGGCGTCATCATTCAAACTTATGTCTGTGAACGAGCCAGCTCTCTCTTTCATTCTTCCATTCTCCATTTGCTGATGGGTTGGCCGAAGTGTTACTGGGTTGGCGAACACATTTTGCATTATTATTCCACTGTGCTTACTCTCATTTTCTTTATGATTTTTCCTTTTTTGTAGGTCAAATAAGTCGCACGTTCTATTTTGCAGTATACCCTGAACATTATTTAATAAATAGAACCTTATTAAAAAGGGTAATATAAACCGTTCAAAAATAAGTAAGCTTACATACATACAGCAAGTATAAAACCAAATTTGTTTTATATCTATTTTTAATGAAAACAAGGGTAGTAATTTGTCAAATTCTTCTTTAATATTATGTATTTTTTCACCTAACTGTCCTATTTGATTTTCGGGAATTTTGTTTTTTCTAAATTTTTCTTCTAAGCTATATGCATTAAACATTTTAATTACTTCTATTCGTGGATCACTGAAGTTATCTATTACAAAATTGTGAAAAATTTGATTTTCTATTTTGGGTAGGCTCCACTCAACATTTGTACCCAAAGTTAAATTATGTATAAATTCCCTTTTTAATTCTACAAATTCACCTTTTAATTGATCCACTTTAATTATTTTATTTTCCCATTCGATACTTATTGATCCATACTCATTGCATGATTTCCTTTCCGAATTTTCTCTTATGATTAAATCCTTCGGATCAATAAAACCACTAATATTTTTTCCAAATACATTTGCGCGAATGGATAGTTCTTTATAACAGTGCCTACTTGGTATAAATGTTATGTTCGAAATTGGAACTGAAAGGCATTTTTGAATTTCAATAATATCATTATTCAACCATTTGGCTTTTACAAAAGGGGTTTTTAGAAAAACACGAGCAATAGCAGTGGCATCAAGTCCGCTGTAACCACTTGTGATTAAATTGCGATTTTTCGAACAAATTAAGCCAGCTAAATGGTTGAATGCTCTTTTCAGAGCATCAGTGGAAAGGAAATCCAAAGCAGTCAATTGAGCTGCCATTATTTGTGAATGAACAGGCCCATCCCCTTCATACTCATTCTTAACTGATTTGTTTTGTTTTAATTCATCTTCTTTACCTATTATTGGATGGGTCTCAAGATTCCTTCGCTTTCTTGAGTAATGTTTGGATTTCAAAAGCATGTATTGTATTTGCGGTACAGCGATGCCCTGATCTGAAATTACTAAAGCTTTATGGCAATCATAATTCACGTTTGAACTTTCTGACTCATTTGCTTGCCCACTAGTGAATGAAAGCGCAAATTCATGATTTTCTGAAATCCAAATATTTCCCATGAAATTGCCCTTCCATTTTGCAAATTGAGAATATTCACATAAACTTTTATCATCATCCATGTGTCTTGAGTCCCAAATTATTATTGAGTTATCTTCAAGTATACAATAATCATTATTAAAAGAACAATGGGACAAATCGGCTAAAGGTGAAATAATTCTTTTAGAATGTGGGTAAATATAAATTTTATTTGGAGTGATAAAACAATTGGTTGATGATGCATTTTTGGCACCGATTTGGAAATATGTAAATTCTACAGGGGTTACATTTTCAGTTCTTCCCCTATCTGGTTCACACCAAGTGCACATGGATGTCCCATTTAATGTTCCATAAAAGCATTTTCTATCCACCCACATCTCTTTGCACTGCTCATAAGCAACTGGTAGTGCTTCTACCCATCTTATTGAATGCCTATTGTTAATTATATCCGTTTTATATTGAATTGTTTCTTCAATGATAGAGCAATGAGCCGAATTTATTTCAACTAATTTTGAATTTGGCCTATATAAATCGAAACTATGTTGAGTAGGGATAGGGTTATCAAATGTAAAATTGGCACATGGTATATCTATTTCATTTACTCTCCAATAAGATGAGGCTCCATTTGGGCATAACATCGGGTTAGCACATAACCCAATTACAAAAAATAACAAAATTGTTAATACGGTCAAAATATGTTTTACATTTCCCGAAAGGGATCTTGGCGCCCGACGTGTGGATTTTTCCCGGACAAAAATCTTTTTAGCTTTCGTTTTTCTCCTCGGCATTTCAAATTTATTTTTGTTTACTGGTTTTTCAATATTTTCTGGATTTTCTTTTTCTGTTTCACAATCGCTTTCCGGTATTTCTAAGCTGTGTATTAGATTATATGGCCTCTCTATCGTATGCCAATTTTTCCCATCAAAAGTTAGTAATTCAACTGCTCTATCATAAACATTTTTTATTTTGCCCAATTTCCAGCATCCCCTCGGCAAAATATCATCATTTATTATTACTATTTCACCAATTTTTGGCTTGTCTCGGTTTAAACTTTTAGGCTGCTTATGTTTTGCTAATGTATCTCTATCCCTAAGAGCAGTTAGATATTCTTGAGACCAAATTTCCCAAAAAGTATCTAATTTTTGTAATTGGGTTCTCCATTGATTGACCAATTTTTCCGCAGGTTCAGTAAAATATGTGTCCCAATTTGGGTCGTTTTCATAATTTTCAAAATTTTCTGATGGAATTCCCGTTTTTCCAAAAGGAATTATAAAGTCAATTGGACGCAACACATTTATGTCGTCAAGATCATCTCTTATTGGTGCAATTGGTCTGCTATTTATTACTGATTCTACTTCTGCTATAAATGTATCGAACTCATCTTTTTCAAGTATCTTTCTTCCTATCGATCTGCGGAATGCTTTTTTCAATATTTGTACTATTCTCTCATAAATTGCACCTTTAAATGGGCTTAATGGCGTTATAAATTTCCAACTTATGCCCTTCTCACTAAAATATGTGTGTATCTCTGATGTTTTTATTAAATTACTCCACATTAATCTTAATGCTTTTTCACCTAATCTCATCTGAGATCCATTATCCGATAATACGGTATCACATTTTCCTCTCCTAGCTATGAATCTTCTAAAGCCATTTAAAAATGTTTTTGCGGTCAGATCAATTATTGGTTCCAAATGTACAGCTCTTGTGTTAAAACAAGTAATTAACAAAATCCAACACTTTTTATGTTCATTTTCATTTTTAATTGTTATTGGACCTGCATAATCTAATCCTATGTGCTCGAAGACTCGAGATCTTTTGATTCTATTCTTGGGATGTGATGGCATTTCCGGTAATGCATATGGTGGAGTATTGAATTTTTTACATTTTTTACATTCTTTCAAGGCGTTTTTAATCATTATTGTTGCTTTTGGGATAAAAAATTTTTGTCTTAATTGTGCAAGTAAGTGTTGGACTCCACTATGCAAATGTATTTGATGGTATTCTAATATTAAAAGTGTAGTAATTCGATTTGCAAAAGGCAAAAAAATGGGATTCGCTAAATCGTAATTATCTTTTATATTTTGTAAGCGACTCGCGCATCTCAAAATTCCATCCTTTTCAAAGATTTTATATTTTTCTTTCTCATATTCATATGGGGGACGAGTTTTTTGTGCTTGTCTAATCAAATATAGTGTAGCTATTTTTATATCACTTGAATTAAAAACGCCTGTTATAGAAAATTCTTTTAAAAATTCTAATGCTTTTGGAATTTTGATATTTTTAATGCACAATTTGTTTTTAAGGAACCTAAAAGTAAATAGTGTGACATTTAATAATTTTCTCCATGAGCTATATCTATATGGCTTGATTACTGGTTCCTTTTCTTCGCTATTATTACTATTTTTTGAATTTGCAATTATGTTTTTTTGCTTGTTTATGGTTAGTACATGTGGGTAATGTTCTTCATTTTCAGATTCATAGCTGTTATTCTTATTTGTGTTAATTATGTCTTCTGAATCTTTTGGTGGAAATACTATAAGTTGATTTGGCCAATCTTTTGATTTTTCTTGAGTTAGCCATAGAGGACCCTCCCACCAAAATTTAGTTTCAGAGAGTTCTTTTGCATTTTTTCCTCTGCTAGATATATCAGCAGGGTTAGATTCCGTATCACACCATCTGAATTCAAAGTTTTTATATAACTGTATTTCTTTCAATCTGTTTTTTACGAATCTATCCTTTTCATTCTCAATACTAGATTTTATTCGATGAATGTTTATTTGCGAATCTGACCAAATAATAATTCTGTCAATTTTTATTCCTAATTCATCTAATACAAATTTAGTTGCTCGCACACCGATTAGAATTGCCATCAGTTCTAATCTGGGAATACTCACCTTTTGTTTATCACTTTTCTTTTTCTTGAGTGGTGACAAGCGATTTTTTGAGAAGATAAGATGCGTTTTTATTTTGCCTTTATTTTCAATTCTAAGATAAACTACTGCGGCATATGCTATTTCTGACGCATCGGCAAATGTGTGTATTTGGAATTTTGAGTTCGTATCATTTTCAATATACCGCTTGAAGGTGAATTTTGCATTTTCCCACTCATCAACAATTGCTTTCCATTGTATTACTAAATTTTCCGTTAATTTTTCGTCCCATTTATAATTTTCTCGGCATAATTCTTGAAAAAATAATTTGGCTTTTAAAATTGCTGGAGCTACTAGTCCTAATGGATCAAAAACCGAGTGTATCATTGCCAAAACATCCCTTTTATTCGGAATTTTTGATTCATCATAATTGATTTTTGGAAAATTAATTTCAAATATGTCCATTTCTGTGTCCCATCCCATGCCGAGAATTTTAATTTTCTTTTCACCAGGATGTCTGTCTTCTTCACTGAATTTTGCATTCACTTCTGGACTGTTAGTTCTGAATTCCCTTACATTCATTCTTGCTTCTGCGAATAAATTTTTGATCATTTTATATTTTAGTATGCATTCATCCACATTTTCTGCTCCAACAAATATATTGTCCATGTATAGTGTATTTTTAATTTCTTTGCACAAATTTTCGTCATAAATTCCATTTTTTATGCACATATCTAAGTGATGGTGTATGGTTTGAATTAACAAAAATGGGGAAGAAATTACACCAAAAAGCACCCTTTTAAAACGATAAATTACTTTATTTTCTGGAGTAAGACCATTTTTTGTATTTCTTACCCAAATAAAACGGGTCACATCGCGGTCAGACTCCCTTAATTCTAATTGTAAAAATGCTTTTGCAATATCACAATTTTGCAAAATTTTTGGGAATCTCACTTTCAATAAAACCCCTGCAAGATTCGGCAGCATATTAGGTCCTCTAAGTAACTGTTCATTGAGACTTTCACTCCCCCTAACCTTTGCACTTGCATCATACACGACTCTAATTTTCGTATGTGCGGAAGATTCCTTAAAAACAGCTTGATGAGGCAAATAATGTACTATATATTCGCTTGTTTGCGGTGCTTCTTCTATTATATCATTTTCTAATTGTTCTCTGATTGTATTATCATATTTTTCCATTAATTCTGGCTTTTCTGCAAGTTTTTTCAATGTTATTCTTAACCTATGGAAGGCCATATTATAATTAAAAGGTAAAGAAATTTTCCCTTCTTTCCGCCATGGCCATCCAACTTGATATCTTCCGTCATCTAAACGAGTTATCGTATTTTTGAATTGTGTCATTGCTTCCTCATCCTCCTCTTTTATGGTTACAAATGGCGAATCTCTTATACCTATTGTTTCTAGGTCCCAAAATTCTTCTGACAATTTATCCCCTATATTGTCTTTATTTTCGTGTTTTTCAGTTACAAAAGTCATTACATATTGGCTTTCTGTTACTTGATGCAAAATTGGGGGTTTTTCATATTTTCTTGCTTGTTTTCCGCACAATAATGGACCCAATTTTGTATTAATAAGCTTTAATCCGGAATTTAATTTTCTGCATGAAACGAATAAATTCCAAAAATCATTAACTGACATTAAAATGTCAGGTTTTTTATGACCAATTCCCTCAATTTCAGGAATTATTTCAAATTCTTTACTTAAATTTATCATATTTATTGGTCTGGTAATGCACGGTACCGTATTAGCTGAATAATGTTGTATTGTACCATCTATCATTTTGATATAAAATTCTACTTTGTGGCTATTAAAAATAAGTGCATCATCTTTTTCATTTGGATTAAAGCCGTAAATTGACAATTCCATTTTATTTTTTCTCTTAAGATCTAAATCTTGAGCACATTCTTCTGTTATGAAGCGACTTGTCGCTCCCGGGTCGAAGAATATAACCTTTTCTTGCCAAATTCCCGTTTTAGGATTTTGTATTTCTGCTGTGAGTGCCATTAGATAAACTTTGTTTCCGACTGTATTACACATCACATCTTCACTGTGTTCGTTCTCCCGTCCCTTTTTACTTTTTTCACTATTATTTGTCTTGATTTCCACCATATTAACTGATATTCTTAATTTCGGGCAGACGAGGGCATAATGTCCATCCTTATCACAGTTTTTGCATTTTATCTTTTTTATACAATTGTTTGACAAATGATTTCGTCCTAAACATTTTTCACAGCGTTGTAATTCTTTTAGTCTTTTGGTACGACTATCATAATCTTTGTATTTTTCACATTTTGTGCTTGAATGATTTGTTCCGGAGCAAAATGTACATGTAAAGTTGCGTTGTGGTGTATTTGTTTGTTGGCGATTATTTTGCTGTTTAAAATTTCGCTGTGGGAAATTAGTTTTTTGAATTTGGCGTAAATTATTATGATTAACAGCAAATACATGAATATTTTCTTGATTTTTTTGTATTTTGCCATCTTCCCAATTAGTATTCCTCCGGAAGTTTTGTTGGAAGTTTCTATTCCTTATGTTTGCAAATTTATTCTTATAATTTTCTTTGTAATTTTTACCATTTTGTCGGTTGTTTCCCCTAAAGTTTGCCTTTTCATGATCTTTGGCCATTTGAAAGGCTGTTTCCCTGAGGCTTATAATTCGATCTGAATGAGTTCTTAATTTTTCTAGGTCCCAATTTGGATCTTTTTCTTTCAATTCTAACATTTTCAATAATAGCCATTGGGGAAGTTTGCTTTCCATAATCATTATCATAGCGGGAGAATTTATATTTTCGTCTAAATTATTCAAAAGTCTCAAAATTCTTTCAATTTCTGTTAATGTTTTCCGAATTGATGGTATTTGATTCATGGCAGGTGGTAAATGCCTTAATTCCGAATATAAATTTGAAATGACAGTGTTTTTGTCTCCAAAACGCTTCTCTAACTGTTTTGTGATAATAGAATAACTATCATCTGTGGCGGGATATCCCGCTATCTCTTCTGCTGCTCTATCGGTTAAACAACTTTTTAAATAGTTGAATTTATCGACATTTCTCAAATTTTTTCTTTCGTGAACAGCAGAACGGAATTGACTCCAAAATGGTGCCCATTCTGTAATTTTACCCGAAAATTTTGGTAATGTCAATTCCGGTAACTTGTAACGGTAACGGTAACTTGTCCGGTAACAATTCCGGTAACTATCATCTGCATATTTAGTGTATTCCTTTTCCAAATTTTCGACCTCCCCTTTCCTTGCACAGTCAGTAATAAGCTTTGCCCATTTATTATTTTGATTCTCAATTGTTTCGATTGTTTTCTCTAATTTTTTCAAATTTGCGGTAACATCTTCTATTTTGGCTTGTTGGTCTGTACCATATGCATTTATTATATTTTTGGACTCTGATATAATCCCTGCAAGTCGTTTGTTTGCAGGCCCAATAACCTGCTTAATTGGGCCAGCACCGGCTGTTACTGTGGCCATTTTGTAATATATACTGTATTTTATATTTATATGTAAAAACTTTTTGAAATTTTGGCCTATGACTATTAATTAGACAAATTTTACACTTTTATATCCAATTTGATACTTAATTTCTTGCTTTAGTATTGATTAGTACTGAATTATCAAATTTTATTTATCATTTACTAATTGGCAAGTGAGTATAAGGCACACAAATATATGTAGAGACTGATAAAATGAATATAGCACTCGGATATGGGATTAGTATTGCAATTATATATGGGTGTAGATGGTGAGGGGATTAAGAAATTTTTTGAAATTTCTGGAATGTTAACAAGTGTTTTATCGATTTTTGGATTTCAAGTTTACTCAAGCTCACTAAGCACCTTGCGACTGTCAAGCAGCGCCTTTTGAAGATTCGCGTAAATTTGCGCCTTAGCCTCGCGAACCACAGTCTCACGGTCCTTTCCTGGCGGTGCGGTAGCACTGTCCGATGTCCCCTGCTTCCAACTGCCTCTCTTGAACGATAAACGCCTTTTTATAAAGTCGTTTTCTCTCCTCACCTGTTCAGTCCAACGACGTGGTTGTGCACCTGCTCTCTTTACAATACCTCTCTTATGCCAATGTGGTTCAACCAAATCTTTCGGGAGTCTGCTCTTGCTTTGCAGAATGTGCTTATAGTACTTCGTCGGATAGCGAGCTGTGAATGGGGTCTTTTTATAATATGTACTCTTAGTTACGAATTTTGGATGGGACTCGTATTTCTTTTTTATTTTTTCCCAAATTGCTTGTAATACTGCTTCAGGGAGCTTACTTTTATTTGGCTTATGCGTGTTGTTGTTTTTGTCTGTTCCCGAAGTGAGTGATTGATCGGTGGTCGTGGTGTCCTTTTGTGCGGATGGGCTGACGTGAACTTCACCTTCTTCCAACTCCTCTGTGTCTGGCACCGGGAAATCGGGATCTTTTGTAGGCAAATTTCGTTTAATGTTATCACTTTTCGAGTTAACTTCACCTTCTATCGGTTTTGGCACTTCAAATTTCTCAAAATACTTGGCCAATTCTTCAGGAATTGGTTCTCCGGCCTTTTGAAATTGTTGTTTCAGCTCCTTGATCTCCACGGGATCAAGGAAGAGATGGTCCTGAATGACCTTATCAGCCTCACTGTCCAGTTTGACAAGTTCGTCCAAATCAATCAATTCTTCAAGGTCACGCTCGGGTTCGTTGGCACCTCCCCAAAATGCTTTGTAACCACCTTCGTTTGTGTGACTTTCGTCTTTCAATGACATTACTCTCCTAAATAGGAGAGTTGTATGAGCAATGGGTTCAATTGTGCCGTTGCACCACTTTTTATAGCAAAGGTTTCTGAGCTGGGTTAGGGGGTGAGAGATGGACAAGGTTGGTGATCAAGACGACAAACAAAATCGGCCAAAACCCTTAAATTGGCCTAAGGAACTCAAAATATGTATGCAACGGTTCCCAAGTTCAGTCCCCTTCACTATAAAAAATATTCACAGTTATTTCTTTATTTTATTCACTGCAACAAATTTCACAATTTTCTGTATTCACTGAAATTCCCTAGAGGCTGCCCTTCAGGGGTGCTCTCTGCACAATTTACTGTTTTTGAACTAAAACAGAATGATTTTTGGTACTGAATTCGGCCTATTTATAGGCCCTAAAAAGGGGCGTGTCCTAAGTGATTTCGAAATACCCTTTGATGGACAACAGATTTAAGTATAAATTTGGGTAATTATAAGGAAGAGGGGGGGGGAGGGGGTGGATGGAACAACGAGATTGGCGTCCTCAGGCGAGAGCAACTGATTGTTCTTTTTGGCGAGACACAAAACACATGCTTCTGCTGGTGTGCGGTGCATCCCTCTCACTGACTCACCTGGGAAAATTGGGACCGACCCAACAATGGAAAATGACGTGATTTCGAGAAAAAACACCAAAATTCATGGAACAAAATGCATAAATAAATAACAGCAATGAATATCTAGACTACATTATCAATTTCGAATATATTTAATTATATTAATCAGATTTTATCAAATCATCCCTCCATCCGGGTGCAGCCGTAGTAACCGGGCTCGGTTTTACACACTACTGTGACACTGGCCGCCGCGGTTTCCTCCTCTCCCTCATCACTTGTTGAAGTTTCCTCATTGTGCTGGTCGTCAGTTGGCGGTGACCATCCACTTGTGCCCTGTCCCCAGTGATCATACACCTCGCTTCTCATCAAATGGGTTATGCCCCATGGGCGGAACTCCCCAAAAAGTATGACTTTGAAAATCCAAAACTCTTGGGCACCCAATAGCACATCCGGTCGAATGTTGTACAGGTTATAATGGCGCCTCGGTTTCATCTTTTTTTCAAGATGCTCCTCAATGTCTTTCACCACACGTAAACCGAACACATTCGGTTTGAAGAAGTCCTTCGTCTTCAGTTCCAAATCCACATACTGCACCCTGCACCCTCTAATTTTTTGCATGCCCAATTTTTTGGCAAATTTGAGCGTGATCAGCGAATGTTTGTAGTTTGGCTCAAAAATAGCCAGTCCCTTCTCATAGAACATGGGGATGCGCTTCGGATTGAGGATGAAGTCCAACTGACGGCTGGTCGCTTCTATCATTCCTCTCTCCATCTCCTCAATGGCTTCTTTGTCCTGGCGGAACCCCATCAGTGGGCGGTTTGAAGGGAGCATCTCCACACGCGTTCCCGGCAAATTTTATGAAAAAATGACGAGAAGAAATTGGGGTTTGGCTTGATCGCGCTCTCCTTTTATAGCAGCGAGAGTGGGCGGGGCGTCTGGGGG
>JAEHOM010000644.1:0-10725 GCA_016433075.1 Hoplolaimus columbus | reverse complement strand
ATTTGATTCATAAGAATGACCAAAAATTTTCAACAAATTTGGGCTTTGAGAAGGAAAATTAAACCTTAAAATTTTGGCTTATTATGGATTTGTGACCATCCTCTATATAAAAAAAGTGACTTTTTTCATATGCTTTTTATAATGTTTTGCATAAGTTGTTTTAGATAACATAATATGATTATACATAAAATTGAATATAATGATTATGAATTAATTCAATAAGTTCAGACACACCATACGCCGGTAGCGCGAACAACTAAATTGAAGCCCAGTTTTAAGACCATTAGCAAGAGCAAAAGAATACATATCAGAAAGCAGAACGGATGTCCGTAAAAGGAAAAAATTGCATTTGATACATTTCTTAATACATTCAAAATCTGTTGCGAATAATAAGTTTTGAAAGGTTATAGCCATAAATGTGTGGTCATTGTCATTGATATAATTCGCTAAAACTGTCTGCTGATCAGTTTAGTTCCACTCTCACACATCCTGCCCACTGACTGAACGGCCTACCTCTAACGCCTAAATATTACTTTTTCTTATTCATTTTTTGTGGCACTCTTCATTTCGGCATCATTTTAACCGGTTTGGCACATTTTAAAATGGCCAGACAAAGTATAGTGAATGTTATGTGGTTGATCCCAATTATATTACACAAACAAATTAAAATGGTGTGAATATTCCGTTCAATGAATGTCAAAATAGTAATTAGTTGAGAATTTAAAAACATAAATAACTGTGGAGCAAGCAAGGACAACGCATAATTAATATTTTAGCATTCATGCGACAACAAAATTTCGGTAAAAATGCAATAAGTGATTTTCCGATCATTCACCTGCGTCATCATCGGAACAATCAATTTGACACTAATTATTTATTTATTGATTATAATCGATTTAACGCTTATTATTTGTTGATTATAATATTTACATTTGTAATTATTTTGTTGTATGTCGCAATTTTCTGCCAATGGCAACAAAATAATTACAAATGTAAATATATTATAATTGGCAGAAAATTGCGACATAAAATATGATCAGTAGTATAGGTAAATGTTTATTGATGGGTAAAAAGAAAATTCTTCGTCTAATTGCCATTCATTTGCATCATTTTCGTTTCAGACAAAATTGATTTGATTCTTTACTCGCAAGGAATTGTGAAAATACTATGTAAATTTATAATTTATTCATAAAATAATTTATTACTGCAAAAAAAATCATTTATGTTATAAAAATTTTTGTTTAAATATTTCTTGAGATATTTGATTGTTATTTTGAATGCGCCAACTCTTTCATTTTGCATTTCTCATTACATTTGCAACATGCGTTACGACAGAGAATGAATATGTGTACCAAGTGTTCCCGCCTAAGCGCTACCAAATTTTCATTGCTTCTGGCGCGGAAGGTATTATACAAAACATTGGCACATAAATTTATCTGAAAAAATTGCTTAGTCGACGAGGAACCTGAAATAGTCACAGAGATGTACACAGACAGTGTTGGGAAGTTTACCGTGGAACTAGAGCATTTGATGGTCAAAAGAAGCAGTGACAATTTTGTATGTTTTCTCGAAAATTATTATCTGCAACTATGCGTGCAGTTGGGTGCTTTTTAAAAATTAAATATAGACTATTTAATTATAAATTTATGCGTAAAAAGTATCAGACTCATGGGGAATCGGGGAGTATATCTATATCCCCACCTTTTTTTATGTTTATGTGTCAAAAGCAAGTGGGCTTAGCAAGCCCGTAACCAGGGGGGTGGGAAAGGGGGAAATTCCCATCCCCCCCACCAAAGCGTAAAAAATTAAGAATTTCGAAAAATTTGTGAATAAAAATGCAATAAAAAGCGAAAAATTTTCAGATTCCCCCCACCCAAAACAAAAAATTTTCGGAAAACTTTCGAATTCCCCTTCCCGAAAATTTTTTAAGGTTACGGGCGTGGGGTCTAAGCCTAGGCCTAGTAAGCGTCAAAAACGTGCCTAAGCAAAAGCCGAAAAAAAGTGGAGATATACTTCACCATTACCGGGATATTTTGTTGTACGTATACTTTATTGCCTTATTCTACTCACAGATGGTCTTGTATGCCGTGCCAGAGGATTGTCCAGAAAATGTGCGCATCATTTCCATGTTTGACAGTTTGAAACAATTGCTCGGCACATATGGTCGAATATACATTAACGAAATGCACGTGAATGGCACATCGCCGGAACAAATTCCATTCGAAGCATTACCTAGAGCCCATTGAAAAATGAGTGTTCGCTTAGAAAAACACATTGTTACTACCTATCATTCATTATTAATTATTAGGGCTTTAAAAATTATATACCCTAAAAAATATTCAAATATGCATAATATACCTAAAAATCCCCATAATATTCGACTATTCATAAAGCGTTTAGATACTAGATCCTAAGCATATGATCCTAGCCATGGCGAACACTACTATCCATAAAACGTCTAAATCCTAGCATATAACTGAAAGGTCCATAAAGCAATATCGGAAGAGAGGCAATAGAAGTTGAGCATTGCGGACACTACAATCGCTTGCCATTCATTTCGCCGACAGATATTTCGCCTAAACCCTATTTCGCCTAAAAGACATTTCGCCTAAAAATCAATAATTACACACCATTAGGCGAAATCTCTTTTAGGCGAAATAGCTTTAGGCGAAATATCTGTCGGCGAAATAAAGTGGCCCCCTATCCATAAAGCGTCTACATCCTAGCGCATAAGGTCTACATAAGGTCAATAAATCAATGAGCGTCGATCAATCAATTACAATCAATCAATAATCGATCAATCGATTAATCAATCCTCGACGTCCTCTGCACTGTCGCCCCGGTTCGTCCTCCTCATGTGCCTTCTCATCGCGTGACTGTACTCAACTGCCGCGACTCCATCATTGCCAGTCGCTGCAGCAGCCGTGTCCTCACTTTCGGCATCGGTCTCTCCAGCGCCTTTCCTACTCGTCGCACTTTTCAGTCGAGGCGCGCCCACCTCGTCACAGATACGGTCCAGCACATGACGCTGCAGGAACAGTCGCATGTCCACTCGGGGCCGAATGCGTTGATCGCAATGCTCGATCAGTTGCCACGCCTTGGGGAGAATTACAAATACTGTGTGTGGTACATATGTGGCATATTAAAAAATTCAAAAATTTCTTCAACTTAATCCTCAAATATGACAAATGTTCTATATGTAAATGCATATTTTTTAGTGTATTTTTATAAATCTATCATTTATCATTATCATTGTAATTGATCTTGTCTAACTTATCTGGCAATAATCATGGAACATAAAAACAAAGTAAACAAAAAAATAAAGCATTAAGCTTAAAAGTTCAAAAGCGTTTTGAATCCCTGCTGCTGTTCACAAAAACGATGAAACGCATACCTTTCGGTAGTTTTCCCTCTTCACATTGTGTGCCACCATCAGTGCATAGATGTCGCCCAGACGAACATATTCATCGATGCCCGGTTTTTCGGCTAACTCGCCCAATTGACGCATAGATTCGCCCGGATCAGTGTCATACATACTTGACAATCCATTGGTTTTGGAGTTTTTTTTAAAATAAATTACTTTTATTATTATTTCTTGAAACGTATATTTATCAAGATTTTTTTTTAGATATTTTGTATAATATTATTCACAAAATCGTGTATCAGACTAGTTCACGTTTGATATTGTATGTATTGATGAAAAATATCAATTGATGAATAAATATTAATAATATTTAATAAAACAAAATTTAACTCTTTTTTTTAAATTTATTTTTTCACCTTTTGGTTTCCAGAAAATGGCGGACGATGCTCAATTTGTAGCTGAGTTGTTCCTGTCTTTCCGTCAGATAGCGTCTGTTTCTTCCGTCATCCTGCTCAATTTTCTTATTCAAACAGCGTAATGCCTCCCCGAAAGCAGCTGCTGCCTTCTCATAGTCGTGATAATCGTCAATCTCCACCTGATTATAGGCTTTTTAGCTATATTTATTTGCCTGGTCTTTTCCAGAATGTTTGTTATCAGGAAATCATTTTGCCTGAAAAATGGGTTTTTAGAGTCAACTCGGAGTCAACATAATGGTTAGCTTGAGATTTAAATTTTGGCGTTTTTAAGCAGGAATATTGTATTTTGGCATTATGCTTCAATGGAATTGCCTGTGCGCATGACTCGTAAAAGCTGGCGAGCAAGTCCATGGCGCCGCCCTTCACGTAAAATGTCTCAATTTGGCGCATCAGCCGCGCGTCCTGTTTCCAGTCCAGCGTCTGCAGATGGTTGCCCGCCATCCGGTAAATGTCCTGGTTGCGTGCAGTCTGCGCGAACACTATCACACGCTGCGTGTCGCCAGACTTCAGCAGTGCACGCATTGCCTGCAAAAAAATAAACTGATGTAAAATAATCTGATCAGTGATCGGAAAGGAAAGAGGATCTGATCAGTGATCATTCTTCCCCATTCAACAATGCTTTGATCAATCTTTTCAATTCACCATCTAATAAAACTTGCTCATTCAGTCTATAGTGAGAACCATTATTCACTAGAAAGGTTCGAGATCATCTTTTTAAATTATTCAATTTTTTGAGCATTTTTGATAAACTTTAATATTATGAATTGTTAAATTTTTCACCCCACCTCAATTTTGTTGCCAGCTTGTGTGAACTTTTTGGCTGCAAAGTGGTAGTTGCCTTGTTGCAGACAACATCTCGCTATTTGTTCCAACAGACGAGAGCGTTCCGTGGCAGATAAATTTTCTAAATTTGTAAATGATAATTTTTAAATATTTATGGTAAACGCATGCCCAATTTATTTGGAGTCAGAAGGTTGTCCAACTCGTCCGTGATCTGTACATTTTTGTCCATGCACAATTGCACAGCATCCGCATACTATAAAACAGGCGAATCAAATGAATAAATAATCCCATTCTATTTTTTTATAAATAATTTGTTTATTTTTTCTATATTTTTTAATTATTTATTTTTCACACAGTAACTCGTATTTTAAGAGTTGCAAGAAAGCTTTTGAGTATTGGTTTCTCTTTAAAGCATTTCCATACCTTTTTTGCATAAACCAGAAGCTGTACCGCGGTGCGGTCTTGCTGGTTGGCTGAAAAGAATTCGGCAGCCCGGATCAAGATTGCCGGGTCCGACTTCTCATTCAAGTCTTGCGCAATCATGTCCAGCGCGCTGAACTGTTCTGTACGGAATGCAAAGTCCAGCGCACGCCCAACCATGCCGGCCTGAAATTTCCGAAATTTTTATTTTATTTTTTCATTGGGTTTTGTGCACCTTGTGGTAGAGCATCACGACTTTGTCCGCATGACCAGGCAAATCCTTGTAAAATTCGGCCGCTTCAACAAGTTCAGCCCCGCCGGCCATCAGCGCTAAGTTAGCCAGACGATCTACCATATTATGTTCCTAAAGAAAATTTGCATAAAAAACAGGAAGTACAATAAATTTACCTTTGCCAGACGAATTGCGTTGGAATATGCGCCGGCCTTGTTGAAGTAATGGACAGCTCGATCAAAATTGCCCAATGACTCCATGTGCAGCGCAAGATGGAAAGCGGCTGCCCGATCACCCTTCTCGTCCACGATTTTGGTGGCCTAAATTTTTGATTTTGTTTTTTTTTTTTAATTTTAAATATTTTAATCGATTTTCGACAACTTCTTCAACTTGTCCGTTGTAGCAAGCAATGCGAACCACGGACAGAAAGTCCTCCGCGCTTTGATAGTAATTCTTCGCCGTCTCAGTGTCCCCTTGACTCTCCAAAAACTTTGCCCACCATTTTAGCAATTCCCTTAAATTTTTTTTTTCAATTTTGGCCTTTGTCGCTGTTAAGTAATATTTAACAAGCGTTGATGAAGTAAAATAATACGAGATTTATATAAATTTCTATATTTTAAATAAAATATGTAAAGAAAATCCAGATTAATTTATTTGCTTACGGTTCAGCTCGTTTGCGCACATAAAATTCCAGGACTTTCGGCTCATCACATAACATCCTGGGCACCTCAAAGTGGTGGACGTGTGCTTTTTCATAGCTTAAAAATTCGTTTTTTTTTGTGCTTATGCAATAGAGTGTAAAATGAATGTCACTTTTCAATTGCTCTCTCGATGGCCCCTACACTTTCCAAATATTTTGCGTAATTGTAATGCGTATGTCTCAGATGGATTCGGTCATGCTTTTCTGCCACCTAAAATATTACGACAGAGAATGAATATGTGTACCAAGTGTTCCCGCCTAAGCGCTACCAAATTTTCATTGCTTCTGGCGCGGAAGGTATTATACAAAACATTGGCACATAAATTTATCTGAAAAAATTGCTTAGTCGACGAGGAACCTGAAATAGTCACAGAGATGTACACAGACAGTGTTGGGAAGTTTACCGTGGAACTAGAGCATTTGATGGTCAAAAGAAGCAGTGACAATTTTGTATGTTTTCTCGAAAATTATTATCTGCAACTATGCGTGCAGTTGGGTGCTTTTTAAAAATTAAATATAGACTATTTAATTATAAATTTATGCGTAAAAAGTATCAGACTCATGGGGAATCGGGGAGTATATCTATATCCCCACCTTTTTTTATGTTTATGTGTCAAAAGCAAGTGGGCTTAGCAAGCCCGTAACCAGGGGGGTGGGAAAGGGGGAAATTCCCATCCCCCCCACCAAAGCGTAAAAAATTAAGAATTTCGAAAAATTTGTGAATAAAAATGCAATAAAAAGCGAAAAATTTTCAGATTCCCCCCACCCAAAACAAAAAATTTTCGGAAAACTTTCGAATTCCCCTTCCCGAAAATTTTTTAAGGTTACGGGCGTGGGGTCTAAGCCTAGGCCTAGTAAGCGTCAAAAACGTGCCTAAGCAAAAGCCGAAAAAAAGTGGAGATATACTTCACCATTACCGGGATATTTTGTTGTACGTATACTTTATTGCCTTATTCTACTCACAGATGGTCTTGTATGCCGTGCCAGAGGATTGTCCAGAAAATGTGCGCATCATTTCCATGTTTGACAGTTTGAAACAATTGCTCGGCACATATGGTCGAATATACATTAACGAAATGCACGTGAATGGCACATCGCCGGAACAAATTCCATTCGAAGCATTACCTAGAGCCCATTGAAAAATGAGTGTTCGCTTAGAAAAACACATTGTTACTACCTATCATTCATTATTAATTATTAGGGCTTTAAAAATTATATACCCTAAAAAATATTCAAATATGCATAATATACCTAAAAATCCCCATAATATTCGACTATTCATAAAGCGTTTAGATACTAGATCCTAAGCATATGATCCTAGCCATGGCGAACACTACTATCCATAAAACGTCTAAATCCTAGCATATAACTGAAAGGTCCATAAAGCAATATCGGAAGAGAGGCAATAGAAGTTGAGCATTGCGGACACTACAATCGCTTGCCATTCATTTCGCCGACAGATATTTCGCCTAAACCCTATTTCGCCTAAAAGACATTTCGCCTAAAAATCAATAATTACACACCATTAGGCGAAATCTCTTTTAGGCGAAATAGCTTTAGGCGAAATATCTGTCGGCGAAATAAAGTGGCCCCCTATCCATAAAGCGTCTACATCCTAGCGCATAAGGTCTACATAAGGTCAATAAATCAATGAGCGTCGATCAATCAATTACAATCAATCAATAATCGATCAATCGATTAATCAATCCTCGACGTCCTCTGCACTGTCGCCCCGGTTCGTCCTCCTCATGTGCCTTCTCATCGCGTGACTGTACTCAACTGCCGCGACTCCATCATTGCCAGTCGCTGCAGCAGCCGTGTCCTCACTTTCGGCATCGGTCTCTCCAGCGCCTTTCCTACTCGTCGCACTTTTCAGTCGAGGCGCGCCCACCTCGTCACAGATACGGTCCAGCACATGACGCTGCAGGAACAGTCGCATGTCCACTCGGGGCCGAATGCGTTGATCGCAATGCTCGATCAGTTGCCACGCCTTGGGGAGAATTACAAATACTGTGTGTGGTACATATGTGGCATATTAAAAAATTCAAAAATTTCTTCAACTTAATCCTCAAATATGACAAATGTTCTATATGTAAATGCATATTTTTTAGTGTATTTTTATAAATCTATCATTTATCATTATCATTGTAATTGATCTTGTCTAACTTATCTGGCAATAATCATGGAACATAAAAACAAAGTAAACAAAAAAATAAAGCATTAAGCTTAAAAGTTCAAAAGCGTTTTGAATCCCTGCTGCTGTTCACAAAAACGATGAAACGCATACCTTTCGGTAGTTTTCCCTCTTCACATTGTGTGCCACCATCAGTGCATAGATGTCGCCCAGACGAACATATTCATCGATGCCCGGTTTTTCGGCTAACTCGCCCAATTGACGCATAGATTCGCCCGGATCAGTGTCATACATACTTGACAATCCATTGGTTTTGGAGTTTTTTTTAAAATAAATTACTTTTATTATTATTTCTTGAAACGTATATTTATCAAGATTTTTTTTTAGATATTTTGTATAATATTATTCACAAAATCGTGTATCAGACTAGTTCACGTTTGATATTGTATGTATTGATGAAAAATATCAATTGATGAATAAATATTAATAATATTTAATAAAACAAAATTTAACTCTTTTTTTTAAATTTATTTTTTCACCTTTTGGTTTCCAGAAAATGGCGGACGATGCTCAATTTGTAGCTGAGTTGTTCCTGTCTTTCCGTCAGATAGCGTCTGTTTCTTCCGTCATCCTGCTCAATTTTCTTATTCAAACAGCGTAATGCCTCCCCGAAAGCAGCTGCTGCCTTCTCATAGTCGTGATAATCGTCAATCTCCACCTGATTATAGGCTTTTTAGCTATATTTATTTGCCTGGTCTTTTCCAGAATGTTTGTTATCAGGAAATCATTTTGCCTGAAAAATGGGTTTTTAGAGTCAACTCGGAGTCAACATAATGGTTAGCTTGAGATTTAAATTTTGGCGTTTTTAAGCAGGAATATTGTATTTTGGCATTATGCTTCAATGGAATTGCCTGTGCGCATGACTCGTAAAAGCTGGCGAGCAAGTCCATGGCGCCGCCCTTCACGTAAAATGTCTCAATTTGGCGCATCAGCCGCGCGTCCTGTTTCCAGTCCAGCGTCTGCAGATGGTTGCCCGCCATCCGGTAAATGTCCTGGTTGCGTGCAGTCTGCGCGAACACTATCACACGCTGCGTGTCGCCAGACTTCAGCAGTGCACGCATTGCCTGCAAAAAAATAAACTGATGTAAAATAATCTGATCAGTGATCGGAGGGGAAAGAGGATCAGTGATCATTCTTTCCCATTCAACAATGTTTTGATCAATCTTTTTAATTCACCATCTAATAAAACTTGCTCAATTTTCAGTCTATAGTGAGAACCTATTATTCACTAATTCACTATTACCTATTATTCATTAAGGTTTAAGATCATCTTTTTAAATGATTCAATTTTTTTGAGCATATTTGATAATGACTTTAATATTATGAATTGTTAAATTTTTCACCCCACCTCAATTTTGTTACCAGCTTGAGTGAACTTCTTGGCTGCAAAGTGATAGTTGCCTTGTTGCAGACAACACCTCGCTATTTGTTCCAACAGACGAGAGCGTTCCGTGGCAGATAAATTTTCTGGATTTGTAAATGATAATGTTTAAATATTTAAGGTAAACGCATGCCCAATTTATTTGGAGTCAGAAGGTTGTCCAACTCGTCCGTGATCTGCACATTTTTGTCCATGCACAATTGCACTGCCTCCGCATACTATAAAATAGGCGAATAAAATGAATGAATGAATTCCTTTCTAATTTCATCATTTTTGAATAATATTTTTGCACAGATTTCATCAAATATCTGTTGAAAAATTTGAAATATCTGTTTGAAAAAATATCATTATTTAAATTTTTCTAATCACATACCTTTTTTGCATAAACCAAAAGCTGAACCGCGGTGCGGTCTTGCTGGTTGGCCGAAAAGAATTCGGCAGCCCGAATCAAGATTGCCGGCTCCGACTTCTCATTCAAGTCTTGTGCAATCATGTCCAACGCGCTGAACTGTTCTGTACGGAATGCAAAGTCCAGCGCACGCCCAACCATCCCGGCCTGAAATTTCAGAAATTTTTATTTTATTTTTTCATTGGGTTTTGCGCGCCTTGTGGTAGAGCATCACGACTTTGTCCGCATGACCAGGCAAATCCTTGTAAAATTCTGCCGCTTCAACAAGTTCAGCCCCGCCGGCCATCAGCGCTAAGTTAGCCAGACGATCGACCATATTATGTTCCTTAAAAAAATTTGCATAAAAAACAGGAAATACAATAAAATTTTGCCTTTGCTAGACGAATTGCATTGGAATATGCGCCGGCCTTGTTGAAGTAATGGACAGCTCGATCAAAATTGCCCAATGACTCCAAGTGCAGCGCAAGATGGAAAGCGGCTGCCCGATCACCCTTCTCATCCACGATTTTGGTGGCCTAAACTTTTGTTTTTTATTTTTTTAATTTTTTTTAAAATATTTTAATCGATTTTCGACAACTTCTTCAACTTGTCCGTTGTAGCAAGCAATGCGAACCACAGACAGAAAGTCCTCCGCACTCTGATAGTAATTCTTCGCCGTCTCAGTGTCCCCTTGACTCTCCAAAAACTTTGCCCACCATTTTAGCAATTCTCTTAAGAGTAATTTTTTTTAAATTTTTGTCTTTATCAGTTTATCACTGTGATATGA
>JAEHOM010000643.1:0-10727 GCA_016433075.1 Hoplolaimus columbus | reverse complement strand
AGAACATTTCTGGTAAGGAAATTGATCAATTTTTGACCTATTTAGACAAATTTTGTGAATTTTTTCCAGTCTGTCGAAAACATTTCGGAGGGGGGAGGGGACAAATTCCAGAATACCATAACCTTTTTGAATATGTGGGGGAATACGTCCCAAATGGGAACATACTGCCAAATTAATTTGCAGAGATCGAATAGAATGAAAAAATGAGCGTAAACAAATTCGAAACGAAAAAAGTTATAAAAAAGAAAAAAAAAGATGAAAGAAAAAAGACAAGACAATTGTGTAGAATTGCGGTCTCGGCGAAAAACAACAAATAAAAATCTGTAACCACATTTTTATGTGTGAACCGGTGCGCCGACAATAAGCAAGAACCCAAGCATGGATTAACGAAATTTAAATCCCTTTCGACTTGCAAAAAATTTCCGCAAATTTTTGATTGAAAATGCACGATTTTTGCAATTTTCTAGAAACTAGACCGAATCTAAAAAGTCAAACAAATAATCAGACTCATGATCAGCTCATCGTTTCACATATATTTATTACATGTTACTAAAATTTTTTGAAATTATTTTTTTTTTTGAATTTTCACTGGGACCGTGGGACCACAGAACATGTGTATAATGTATTAATGTATGTATGAAGAATGGGAGAAGATGGGATAAAGGATGAAAAGAAAAAAGGATACGACTTTTAAACGGCAATCAATAACTGCATTGCATACGAATTAGAGAGAATGATTGATTGACGTCGCACAGCGTTCCATTGATTGACGATGCAGTTAGGCAGGGGGGGGGGATGAGGAAAGAGGATGAACAAGGAAACAAAAAATTGCATATTAAAACTTGGACAGAAAAAAGGAGAATCTTGTAAGGGAGTATTTGTATTAGCACTTGAAATTTGATTTTTCAAAAATTTTCGATTAAGTTTTCTAAAAAAACGGACAACATAAAATTTTAATGCCATATTTAAATTCCAAGTATGCTTTCATTTGCTTTCAGTAAAAAAAGAGGTCTGCAAGTATTGCGCAACCAAATTTTTCCCAAAATATTGCGCAAAACAGGAATTTTTACCAACATGTTATAGAAAACGCTTTTCGCGCGTCCTGTTATATAACACGAAAATTTAGCCCAACATATTGGGAAAAATGCACTTTTTTTGCACAACATTTCGGGATACATGTTGAACAACACAAAGCACAAAAAATGTCATTTTGCCCAACATGTTGCACAAAAATCCTGTGTTGCGCAGCTTGTTACCCAATATTTCTAATTTCTTGAATGGTTTTAGTAAATAGAAGACTTGGACTTGGATACTAAGATAAACATGTTATTGTCCAGCACCATTTGTTCTGCCATCATGGTCATGATCATGATACAACAGCCATGTTGAATATAGTAAATATCGGGTTAATATACTTGTTGTTAAGGCAACAGGGAAGGGCTGTACGTAGGCGACCTCAGGCAATGGCCTTTTCGAACATGCTACAAGAATGTCTTGTTTTTGTGTTCATATTCGTTAGGGCTTTATTTCTTTGGTGAGGGATATGCCCTTAATGGAATACGGCGTATACACATATTGCACGTGAGAGAAGAATGTCATATTCCATGAGGCCTTACTTACATCCCATATGTTGCGGGTATGGGGTTCTGGAGATTTACTGTACACGTAGGCATAGGGTGTAAGGTACACACAGAAAAGAGTGCATTAAGGGTAAGTCAGAGTAGTCAATGATCACAATATGTCATTGATACATCCCTTCGTCCTTGCTCTTTGTTCGTTCATCACCCGCTTCTTATTTTGTTAGTGTATAATAAATGGGATCGATCAATCAGCGATCACTCCTCCGCCGATCACTGCTTCCCCTACTCCGATCGATCACTTGTTGCACATATCCTTTTCACACTTATCGCACTTGCCTTTGCCCCCTTCAAATTGGACAAATTTGGACGAAATGGATAGGTGGTTAGGGTTAGGGTTTTTAGGACACAAATGTACCGGAAAACTTGCAGATCCGTGAGCCAGCCAAACAGCCCGTCGTTTTTAACGCGCAAGTCCTGAGTTCGAAGGGCGCTGAAAAGGGAGGAGAAAAAGAGCACCATCACAAGTGACTGGAAGCAATGGGAGGGAGGAACACTACGCAGTACGCACTAGGAACATCCCCACAGAACACTGTAATCACCATCACATTAGGATACTGTACGAGGTGTTCGAATGCGATGGATCAATTGCAAACTAAAATTCATAAAAGCGTTTTTGTGATTTGCTGGCCCAATTTCGTCACAGAAGGAGTCCGCAAAATGGAGACTGGAAAATTAACATAAATGCATTAAAACGTAAAAAAAGACTGCGGACAAATTAACATAAAAAATGCATTAACGTAAAATTGAAGAGCTTCACCTCTGTTTGCTTTAGAGACCTTTATCTTTTATCATTTTGTGGTTGCCTAAGGAGAAATTAAAGGTTTTACAGAGCAAATAAAATTTTCAATGTTTACCAACGCAAAAATTGCCTTCATATTTTTCATCATTTTTTCTCCTTTGGGAGGTGTGAACTGTGCCATTGGTATGTTTTTTGACCGTTTCATAGCATTGTACTATGTACAAATTTTCAGATACCTTTTTTTGCTGGGGCAAAAGGGACAATGACATTGGCATCGTTAACTGCCTGCACTTTTTCAACTCGTCGTCTGAACAACCAAAATGTATGATGAGAGAGTGTCAAAACGGTACTATCACTGTTTTTTGCGGGCATTGTGAGGAGGATGAGGAGGAAGGATGCATTTGTATGGAATGTTCAACTGAGTATTGCAACAACCCTCGCGATGGTCTTATCCCAGACAGTTTTGTCCCATAATTTTGTCCCAAATCGTCCCTTTGCCGATTACAATACAGTATATGAAATGAATAAATAAGAAATTCAAACAGAATCCTTCCAAAAAGATCCTTGAAAAAAAAGCATTCATTTCTGAAATTACTTCAGAGCAAACAAATTACTTTTGTATTTGTAAGAGCTGGGGCCTATACCCTAGTGAAGCTGTTCAATTTTTACGTTTTAATCGTTTTTCAACGCGCAAGTCCCAAGTTCGAAGGGCGCTGAGAGGGAGCAGATGTGCACCGTCACAAGTGATGACTGGAAGCAATGGGAAGAAGGAACACCACTTGGAACACCACAGAACACTATCACCATCACATCAGGATACTGCCCAACATGTATGTGTGCAGTATCGTAACCAGTGCGGTACTATATACTGACTATCGATTAGTAACTATATACTATCCGCATTGTTTGGTCCATGTTCCATTCCCAATTGTACTTACATCGGCCACCTGGAAATAAAAAGATCATTAACATCACATTGGTGATCAGGAATGGACGAAATTTCGTTCATCCCTATTGGAAGAGGATCACTCACCTTCGCATGTGTACTTCTGGCATACCTTGAAAAAAAAGAGAAATGAATAAAAAAAAATAAAGACAGAACAAACGTAGTCAATGTCAAAGGAACCCGAAGAACAGTGCTTCCTGGCATAGCGGTTGTTCTGGCCCGAATAGCAGTATTTTGCTGCACCTGTGAAGCAAAAGATCCAGTCACTGTGTTCATTCATCTACAGCCTATAGGCTTACGCATGAGATGTCTATGAAGCCCAGAACTTGAGTCAGACCTAAGAAAACCAAGGCCCAAACAATAACTTAAAAATAAATCCCACTAGAAGCTGTCCCTATTTTTACTGCTTCTGAAGTTCAAGCAACTTATATTTTCCTATTAACAGTGCCGGGATTTGGATTGATTTTGCAATATGTATTAGTCGATGATCACTTGTGAATATGCTTACCGCACAGATGGAACAACCAAAGGCAGCAGAAGCACAAGGCAAGGACGGGCCACAATCTCGGCAGCATTCCGCGCAGATCGATTCGATAATCCAACGGCGGAGGGAAAAAAGGGGATTTGAAATGGGGAAAAGAGCGGAAAAATGGAGGGGTGGTGGCGTGGGAAACAGAGGGACAGATGGTGGGGGCAGAGGGAAGGGACAGCAAATAGAAACAGCCGCCGCCGCCGCCGCCGCCAGGAACGAGTTTTACGCCCCATAAAATGTCGATCGGCCGTTAGTGAATGGACTGATGATAGATGATAAATAGTAGAAATGAGTGTGCCCTTTGGCGGCGAATCGATCAGAGGTGTCTGATGAGTGTTCGTTCATTTGAAATGAACAGTTGAAAGAATGGGGAGGGGGGAGGGGAGTGGAGTGGACCAGACAGGTGATTTTGGCGTAAAAAAAGAGACGAGAAGAAAATACCTAAGGGAGGAGTATGGCTAAGACTTAAGACGTTTGAATTTCATGGCAAAAAAAAAACAAAACAAAAAAGTGACTCATCGAAAAGCCAAACACAAGAACAGTCATCACCTCGTATCAGCCAAGCAAACACCGCAATAAAGTGGGGGAAGGGGGGACCTTGGCAAATGGGAGGAGGAGGTCCTGGCCCGGAGTTTGTTTGCACTGTGCCCATTATGCGCTGGCGGCCACCGCCCTTCCCCAACCCCATCATCGGCAATAATTCCCAAAGACCAAACTGCTTTTGTCACTGTTCGTACACAACTTGGCACAAAATTTAATGGAACAAAAATTGAAAAAATATGCAGAAGGACACTCGTATTTATAATTGCAATTGTGTAATAGCATCATCAGTGATCTTCATCGGGACAACAGAGTGTGTGTGAGTGAGGAGAGGGGAAGGAAGCATCAGCGTGGTCATTCCACACAAATTGTTACATTTTGTACTTTTTCGGAAGTCGAAAAAGAAAACTGATCAGGTTCTGCCAAATTTATTGCTCCGTCTGTCCAAAGGTTAAAAAGCCCAGTTCGACTTCCTTACGGGGGTCATACATATGCTTCAGCATGTTCACTATTGAGTGGTGGTTTTTAAAATGGTTAACAAGAAAAGTAGACAAGTGGCATCCCGTGTTCCGAATTGGAAGAACAACAATGCACCAAGTAGGGCCACTATGTGTAATATGCCCAACCACAGGCATCATGTTGCACTTGGGTTTGTCCCCCGGTGTCTTGGGACCTGCTAATAAGAGTGGGGAGAAGGTAAATAAAGCTCTATGGTTATTCCATCTAATGGGTGAGTGAGTGAGTGAATGGAAGTGAGTGAGCAAAGGCTGTGCTTGGTCGGTCGGTCGCTTGTGCTGCCGGTTATGCCCCCTCTTGTCACCGTCGTTCATCAGTTCAGTGTTCCCCCGTTCATCAACGGATGTCCAAGTGGTGGTGGTATGACGCTGGACTTGCGCCTCCTCGGCAGGCCTTTGCCCTCGGGCAGCAACAGGTGCGTGGTCATCATCCCTGCAAGAGATGATCTTTCTTTTCACAAAACAAATATTCAAAAAGTAGCGACCTTTGCCCTTCACGTTGATCTCCCCGCGACACTCGAAGCGGAAGCCGCCCTCCCTCTCCAGGATCTGCTTCGTCTCATCCGTCATCTGACATCGGTGGTTCAGGTTGACCAGTTCATCAATTCCCCGTCGAACTCACCTGGATCCGTCCAGGGATGCCCGACGAGTCCATCCGAGATGCCACATTCACCGTGTTTCCCCATATATCGTAGTGCGGCTTCTCCGTGCCGATGACTCCGGCTACCACAGGGCCCACATTGATGCCTTCAAAATGGGTGGCCAAATATAACAAAGTACGAATTATTATGCCCAAAGTCCGAACCAATTCGAAGGTTGAAGTTGCCAAAGGAATTCTGAACATTGAACATGACTTCCGTCTTTTGACTTTAAGTTTTAAGTATCCTCATGATCAACCTCGTTGAACTCCTCCATCCAGCCAAAAAGCGCCAGAGCAAAGTTCACGACCGCCACCACGTGGCCGTTGCCGGAGGAAGTGCCAGTGAGTCCGCTTGCCGCCATGTACGTGGTCGAGATGGTCTTGATCTTCTCAATGCAATGGAACTCGGGCTCCGTTAGAATCTGAATTGAATGATCGTCTGTCATTGTACTGCTTGCCGTCCTTGTCATTCATTACATTGTCAAAGTCGCTGATCAGCTCGTTCAGCACTCGGATGCACTCTCGGCCTTCCTGGTTCGTGTCCATCTCCTCGTAGAACTTGTCAAACTCCGTGATCGTGACAAAGATCACGCAAGCGTTGTCCCGTGCCTCGCTGTACAGATCCGACCGGCGAGTGGGCTGCGCACTCAGAAAGTGTTTGGCCACATGTGCGGGCAGAATGTTCTCCAGCACGCGTCTGTTCTGCTCGTACGTCTTCTTCATCTCGACATTCTCGCCCAGCGCCTTCAGCTTCCAGATGAAGTCCGAACGGGCGACCAGCTCCGACCTGCGGCTCTGCATGGCGATCAGAATGACGGCGAAGAAGATGACCAGCGTGAACAACACTTGGAGCTTCAGGGAGGACGATGGCCTGCCGAAGGGATCACGAAGATGATCACGAATTCCGATCAGTGATCAGAATCAGAACACTCACTCGCAATCGCCGTCATTTGATCCGTTCGGGGCAATTATTGCCTGAGGCGTTGTTGTGGTCGTCCCATTGCTCGCGGCCACCCGAAAAGCCGCCGCCCAACCTCCGCCGAACACAATGTCATTGGCGGAATCCTCAAGCGCCGGGAACTGAAGCATCCAAATGGTGGCCAACAGAGGCACGCACAGACAGCCCGCGATGCACACCTTCTCCAGCGCAAGCAGCGACTGGAAGGCGCACACGCACAGCAACAGCAGAAGGCCACACTCGAAGATCAGCTGGAACAACAAAATATAATAATGCCATTGCATTTTCCAAAAAAGTAAGAGCGCTTGTAACCAAAGGGGGTACCGCGCACGGGGGTACCACCAGTCTATGCTATATCAGTCTATACTTATACCTACCTATTGCATTGCATTATTTATTGTCCTGTACCCAAAAATGGAGAAGCCCCTTCTTGCCCAATTACTCACTTCAGTATGCGGGGCAGGCTGTTCATAGCACAACGGCTGTTGTTGTTGATTGGTGCGGATGGCGAACCGAAGTGAGAGGAAGAAGGCGCAGGTGGTGAACAGACTGAGCACCAACAGACACTTGTGCACACGGCGCATCGCGGAATGGCGTCGCTTGCGCCGATTCGGCATGGCGAGGCGCCGGAACACGAGCAGGAAGAGCAGCAATGGGATCGCGACAAGGCACACGCCGGCGGCGATCAGATGGTCCGCGGAACTGTGACGGGTTGGGGGAGGGAGGATGATAAGGAGGAACCGTGACAGGAGGAGAAACCTGAGGTTGGCCAGGTAAATGGCCAAGGTGCAGAGCAAAAAGATGCTCAGCAGGCACACCGACTCGACCAGCACCGCGTTGGCCTTGTACTGGAGGAACTGAACAAAAAATGGAAATGGTTTGATCAATTAGCAATCGGTAATACTTTTTCCTCAATTTGGCGATTCCTGAAGCGCAGTGAGTACAGCTCTGCAAAATTGTTCTGTGTCAACTGTTTTACATTCATTACTCACCGCAATACTGCTTCCGCCAGATGCCCATGTTGATCGCTGCGCAAAACATAATCGGAAATGGTTGCAAATTGAACTGATCAATTTGGCACTTACCATCGATGCCCCGCTCCAGGAACTGGTCCACCTCGTCGTTGATTGTGCGCGAAAGTTCGCGCCTCAACGGGTTGCCCTTCCTGTCCATCATGCCGGCCAACTGAAGCTCCTTGTTCAGCGCGGGAGGCGCCTTTTTATGCATATGCTGAAAATGGATCATCATCTGATCATCTCCGTGTAAGGCAAATGTTCAATGGCCAAAACCGAGTCAATGTGACCGAGTCGGACATGTTCGGGTCAGAAGAACATGATCGGCAGGTCGGAACAGTGCCTACCTCTTTGCCCTCCTCCGACACGACCAGCCATGTCTGTTTGATGCCCTGCTCCACCAAATAACGCGACCGTGACTGGCCATTGCCCGGCTCTACCCTGTAGGCTCCGTTCAGTGCCCTCATCGTCGCATCCGTGATGTGGATTCGACTTCAAAAAATTCGTTAAGTTCAGCGAAGGTACCATTATTATTAGAGATGTGCACTTACCCGGGCAAACCCGAACTTTCCATGTGGTTGGCCAAAGTCACATCGTTACTCTGAAATGTGCGAAGCGATTGAACTCTGGCTCTGGAGGCATTTGATCAATGAATAAAAAATGCCTCCCCAAACACAGACCAAAAAAAAATGGAAGAAAAATGGTTGAACATTTACATTATTTACAAAAACAGCAAAAGTGAATTTGATGGTGCCATTCGAACTCTCCTAAAAAGATTGTTGACCAACCATCACGTCGAACTGCCACTTCTTTAGGCCTAACACGCCGCAATGTGCCTTCCCGCTGTGGATGCCCACCCGCATGTTCACATTCACGCCGTACAGCTCGCGGACCAGCCTAAACTGATGAACGATATGTGACAGTGTCTCACAAAAAAGCCTTCTTCTGTGAAGGTGCTCTCATGACTCATTCATTGGTAACTGACTTGATGGTGTGGATCATGTCAAGGCCCATTGCGACTGCACAAACCGCATGATCGGGGCGCGCCTCCTGCAGTCCTGAACCGCAAAAAACGGGAATGGAATGCTCAACAGGTCAGTCAAAATAACGCACCACTGACACAGTAGTAGCAGTCGCCGAGGATTTTGATGCGCATGCAGTGGTTCTCGTGCGCCAATTTGTCAAATCTCGCAAACAATTCATTCAGAGTCAGCACCTGGTGTTGAAGGAGTTGTTATTTGTCGGAGAAGTTTGGACAACATAATGCCCAATACTCATAGCATGAGAAGCGTGAAAAAATTGTCGGAAAATCCTCTTTTTTAATCAAAATTTCAAGATTAAATTTCAGAATTTTGAAGAAAAAATTTATAATCACGGGAGCTCTCATCTTGGTCCGGGGCCAACTCGTACCAAATCTTCGGCCGTGCAATGGGAGGCCAGGTTGGTGAAGCCACAGATGTCGGCGAACAGGATGGAGATCTCGCTGTGCTTCTGGATGTATATCTTGCGGAACTGCAGCTCCGGCTCCGTCCGGTCAATGTTTCTGCGCACATCGTTGGCGATGTGCTTCGGCAGCACAGAAAGCAGAATGTTCTCCTGCACAGAAAAAGGAAGCCTTGAGGGAACCAGTCGGTGTCTGTCTCCCCGACCAAACTTGTTTCAGGTTCTCCCGATGCAGCTGCAGCCTGTTCTCGACACTCTTCCGAGTCTCGCGAAAGGTCCTTCGCTGGACGAGCTCCGTGGGAATGTACTGAACGGATGAGAGAAGAGTGCGCGAGTCCCCCGAAACTGATTTGTGTCCTTACGATAAAGAGTCCATTGACGTTCATGGCCAGCACCAGAATGGCTTGGATGATCAGATGCCTCAGGTCGGGCTCAGGTTCACCCTTTCGGAAAAGCCAAAAGGCTCTGACTGCCAACGAGACGGAGCTGATCGCGAGGGCGGCCAGAAGAGAGGCTCTCAGCTGGAGGGGCATCTGAACATGGAACATGGTGAAAACAGATCACAGGTTCGGGAGGTACTTATTAGATGGAACTCACAGCTGTGTAACAGAGGAGCAGGAGCAGAACGGCAAGCAGTGAGATCAGGTGCTGGGGGGAGAGGAGCAGCAGGCTGAGCGAGACGAGCACCACGGCCCAGGAGAACAGGGCGGAACGCCATCGCCACGTGGTCAACAGGAGAAGCACGAGCAGGTTGATGGACAGCGCGAACCGGAGCCAGTTGTACAGGATGGCGTGGACCGCGATCTGGAGCAGGCACAGGAACACCAGGCACATCAGGGAGATCTGTCCGGGAAAAAAAGGATTGAGGAGGAGGAAGAGATGAAAGGAAGAGATGAAGAATGCGGGATGGACAACCCGACGGGAAAGTCAAATGAAAGAAAACTGGAAACCCTTATTTTGAAGCACTTTTGAACTTGGCATTTAACATCTACTTTTTCGCTGATAGCTAATTAGATTCCAAGACGTATTTTCTATTTTTTGAAGAAAATTTCAAATCACGACGACCTCCCATTCCGGTTGTGGTGTTGCTTTTTATCAAACAAATTTTCGATTCGATCACTGATCACTGTGAGCGGGACGGTTTCTGTGAAGCTAGTTTGTCTAATCTAGCTATTCCACAAACCCACCTTCAGCCTGCCTCGGTTCATGTGTTCAAAATAGCGCGAGTACAGGTGGTCACTTTGGCACAACTGGCCAAGCCCCTTGCGGGGCACGTGTCGCCGCGTCCTTCGTCTGCCGGCCCGTTCGGTGTCTCCGTTTTCCTCCGCTTCTTCCTCCTCTTGCGATAGTCTGAAAAGTCGAAAAGTATAAAGTCGGACAATGACAAAATAATTTACAGGGAGAGCACATCCTCCTCTGCAACCCCTAGCGAGCTCATGCCCTGGTGCACCATCGTGCGGGAACTGCCCGAATCGCAACCTCCAGCAAGCGGCTCCACCACGGATCCGTCCTGCGACTTGGTGGCGCCCATGTCGGACTTGCTGGAGCTCTGCTCAACAACAACATGTTCATCATCATCATCATCAACAACAACATGTTCATCATCATCATCATCAACAACAACATGTTCATCATCACTGATTTAATTATGACACATAAAATTTTAATTGGACATACTCACTTAGATCCTAATAAGTTATTTAAATTTACTGTTAGATCTAAACGCAGACCTTTACATTTACAAAATATTAGGACTAAGCG
>JAEHOM010000642.1:0-10733 GCA_016433075.1 Hoplolaimus columbus | reverse complement strand
GGTCGGTTGCATCATTCATTTCTTTATCATCCCCATTGGCAACGGCCATCGATCGCCCAGTCTCGGCGATAGTGGGGGGCCGGCACGTGGTCACTTCCCGCGTTTGTGTGGTGGGGGCGGAGGAGTGTCTTTCCCATCGTTAGTCTGTGCCAACTCTATAAGCTCGCGGATCGCAGCTTCGGCGCGGTTGATCGCTGCCCAGTAAGCAGAACGCTCGGCGGGTGTGGTCCCATATGACAAGCGAAAAGCTTCTTGCAACGCAGCGCGAGCGCGTGTGTTGGCATCTCTCTCAAATTGGCGTGGGTCCATTGGGCCGCGAATGTTCTGGCGCTTTCCGGAGGGAGTGCGGAGAGGCGACATCTCTCGGTGTCGGTGTTCAGACACGCGTATTGGGCTGCGACTGCGGCTTCGACGTGGACTACGGCTGCGACTTCGGTACCCAGACGAATGGCGCCCTTCCATGCGTCCCTCAATCAATTGTGTGGATTTTTCAGAGGGCGGAGAGGGATGGGGTGTGCTTTTTCGCCCAGCCGCCATGGTGGTATCGAAATATCGTGAAGATTGGAGTTTTTCTTGCTCTCTTAAGGCGGCATTCAAAGTGTCCGCTTTCTCCTTTCGCAATGTTTGTATCGTTTTCACTTCGATTTGTCTCTTTTTGTCCTTCCAAGCTACGGGGGTCAGTTCGCTCACCAGTTTTTTAGGAGTGGGTGCCACAGTGCTCTCCTTTTCGCCGGCATTTTGCTTGTTGGCCATATCACGGATATCTCCGGCCAGGCTTTTTATCATCTCTTCCAGGTCCGCGATCCTTTTGCGCTTCTTCTCCTTTTTCTCTTCTTTTTTGGCTTCTTGCGCTCTAAGCTTCATCTCCTGAGCTAGCAGCATCTCGCTTCTGGCATCGCGTGTAGCACCCGTCGAGGAGCCTGCCTGGAGTTCCTTCGGCTGTTTATCCGCTTTTTCATCTGAGAAAAGTGGTTCTACGGTCTTTTCCAAAGATGGGCACGAAGAATTGGAGGAAATGTGAGTGGAATAGACGGTGAATGGCTTCCCCGCTTTCTTACATCGGTGACATGTCCTCTGTGCCTTGTCGATAGCTCGCGCAGCAACTTCGTCCTCGTCGTCATCGTCCACATTGATTACCGGGTCCTCATCTTCGCTGGACTCATCACAAGATGGGACTTTCTTCGAGCTTTTGTTGGGAATTTTTGGGGTTTTAGCCATCGAATTTTGGTAATATTTTGACGAAGACAAAATTATTGAATGGAATATAGCTGGGAATGGGGGTAGTGAATGAGTGAGTGAGTGAGTGAGCGTGCTTGTGTTCCCCGCAAAAAAGATGTCAGTGTTTGGTGGCCAAATTGGGCGGGTGCATGTGTGAGTCACATCCTTCTTCACAACTGCTCCTTCAGCAACAAGGCAGCCACCAATGGCTATGACTATGATGGCTAATAAGGTGCGGATTTTTGTTAAATGTGCAGCCGTCAATATTGTCTGTGACGACTGGTCTCGAGTTGAGGGTGGTATTTGTTCCTCGCATTGTACGACTTGCGGCGAGGGACTGTTTTTCACCTCCTTTTGGTTTTTCTGGTTGGTTGAAGCGAAGTTTCGAAAGGTTCGGATCCGAAATGGAGTTTTGGTCGATACGGTGGTGTCTTCGGTGGAATTTTTATTCACTTTTTTGGTGACTTTTAGTGCATTTGTGTCTTCTTCCACATTCCTAGCAGCAGCGGTGGAGAAGGATGCGTTTGTTCGCACCTTATATAGGCGACATGCGCGAGTGTAGTCCCGGGAGTAGCGGAATGCCAATGCTACCAGCCCTATTGGGTGAAAGGCTCCCTTTTGGTCCATGAGGCATTGGAGAAATGGGTATTTGAGGGTGATCCCTTTCTTCGCGTATGCCTTCACAACTGTTTCCCCGTCCAAGTTTCGAATTTTTTCGGCTGTTTTGTGAGAAAATCGTCGGAACGAGACGACTTCCCCGCCCTTTTGGATGTCAATCTCGAAACTTGACAAAATGGTGCAGACATTCATCACAACGGTGGTCCAAAGTGTGCTTATCGACAAAATTTCCAAATCCTCAAATGGATGATCTTCAGTGAGGTCCCTTATAAGTTGGATGAGGGGTATGACGTGTGTTTTTGGTCGTTGTCGATCAGGTCCATGGTGCGTTAGTCGGATTTTTCCCATGGGTTTTAGTGAATATATTTGTATTTTTTGGCTAAATTTGAGTAAATTGTAAAAGTTTGCGCGCATATTTGGGGTAGTGATGGAGGTTGGTGTATTCAATGTGTTTATTGGGGTCGCCCGAGTGATGGTGTTTATGCTGCATGCGATGACTGTTACAGTAGTCAATGTTCTGGCGATCATACGGTATCCCTGGAAGAATGGGCTGAACCGAAATGCGAGAAGGGCGAAAATGGAAAGAATTGCTAGAGTTGCGATAAAAACGGCTGCTGTTTTCCATCCAATTAAAAATTTGAATAGGTGTGCCCAGTCAAATTGTGCCCAATTTCGAATTTTTTGGTATAGGTCAGAAGTTCCCCATCGTGTGTTCGTATTGTCTATGGTGGTGGTGTTCGAGTGGATGGACGTTCCTAATCCAAATTTTGCGCGGATATCGTGTGGTATGAACATCAGTGTTCCTGTAAGTTGTGTTTGTGTGGTTCCCCCAGGGCATTTGACTTCACAAAGGAAATCCAATTCTGATCGAGTGTATGACAGTGCCAAAATTTGGTTGATCCCGGTTTGGTTACATCTTGCGGACAGTTCAATTTCGTCCCCGCAAATCATTTCGGCTAATATTGATCCCTCTTCGGTGGTGCATGTGATTTCGATTTCTGCGCCCTGAAGGCAATTATAGCAGCCACTGACACTGTGTACATCTATGTTGCATCGACTCGATTCGCGTACAAGGTTGAGTTGCAACTGTGAGACTATTAGCTTAATTTGAATGGCTGTTTCCAATGCCTCTGAGAAAACGCGTTCTCCATCGAAACCAATGTTCATCTGTTGTGAGTATATCGGAAGTCGTCTGTCCGGATCTTCGATTACGTGTTCTAAGATGGAGTCTCGACACAGACAGCGGACTAACTTTTCATGGTGGTCTGGATAGCAGGTTGTGCATGACTCGGTAGCGAGTGCGCAGCTGAAGTTACGAGCCTGTGCTTGATCAGCACATGTAAGATCGAAGTTTAAGTCTTCAACCAGGGCAACTGCTTTCCCATTCGATAAGAATTTTTTCCCAAGGATGGGGGCGGGTGGTTGTGATGCTGATCAACGAGCCAAACGAGTGTGACGTTTTTTCCCTCCCAGTGGTCTGACATGGTTGGGTGGAGTATCATATCAGTTTGGGCAACTTTCTGTTCTCCCGTCAGGGATAATTCAAGGCGGACTGACAGGAGGAATTCCCAATCAGAACATTCGAAAAGTTCGAAGACATCTTCACTGTTGGGGATGGCAAATGTGCGATAAAAAAGGCATCCGGCGGTGACAGTAGGGCAGTTGCACCATACGAATGAGCATGTCCCCATACAGTGGTTGTTTCCTGGATGTTTTTCCCACTCTTTTAGTTCACTCACACTGGTGTTGGGAAAGACTTTGTCACAATAATCGCCTTGACATGAGCCAAAAGCGGGACATCTTTTAATTGTTGCTGTTTCTACTTTGTAGGATCTCAACCATTTGTTCGTTTTTCGGACGCAATACATATCTAGTCCTCGCGTGATCACTTTTAAGTTCCCAATGATTGCGGATTTGTCATTCCGCAGCATCAACTCTGCTTGTTCAGCGTTCGATAGCATAGTGAGTGTAGGTGACGCCTCTACTATGCATGTTAGATTTGAGTGTTGGCGGACGCATTCGACAGTAGTGGCATTGATCGATGTTACTTCTGCTTGTGCAACTATGATTCCGAAAAGAAAGATAGTGGTAGTTGTGACTAGAAGAACTTCAGTTTCGCTGAGTGTTCGTCTTCGAGTTGTTGGCCTTTTTTGTTGGGTTCTCATCCGTTTTGAGCTTTTATTTTCTCGTTGCCTCTGGCAGAGGTGTCTAACAAATTGGATGGGCACCACTATTAGAGAATAACAAATGCTTCGAGTGTTGTTTATGGCCATTTTTACAAAAGTAAAGAGGACACAAAAGCCAATGAAACTGAGGAAAAGAAAAACCCCATAGAGCATAGCAGCAAGGTCCGGCCAGCAGTGCGGATTTTCTAGAAAATTCCAACAAAGATAACAATCGACTGTTGCGCATCCATTTTTTGGTTCGCAATGAATATTCAACGTATCGTGGAAGTTGTTTGCCCAAAAAGTGACTTCGCATTGGTAGTGTTTTAAGAGGAATTCCCTATCCAGTTCATAAACAAAGTCAGAGATGAAACTTTTGGTCATACATCTCGCATTACAGCAAACTTCGACTTTGTTGGCTGAGTGTGGGCCAATAATGTGGATTCCTTGATCGACGCATGAAAGTGTGCACTCTTGGCATCGTTCTAGAGCCGATGTATTACTGAACAGGCTCAAAACCAGAACTAATGTGAGAGTGGTTGTTGAGGCCAATGCTTTGGCTTTGCTTCTGGTGATCATCATATTAGGTTGCGTTCCTGACGAGAGTGTGTTATTGGACACTTCTTTAAGCCTTTCATCTGTTTTCTGATTTTGTTCTGTATTTTTTGCGTGTGATAGTGGTTGTTTAGGCTCACTATCTAGTTCCAGCGGATAGAGACGATTGATTGGACGTGACAACACTCGACCGGAGCTGGTAAGTTTTTTTACATTTCTGATGGCATTTGGATCCCCGAGCAACTCGGTGATTCTGCCATAATTCCATAAATTCCTTGGCCTAAGATCTTCTTCGATCAGCACGACTTCTCCAACTTTCGGCTGTCGTTTCGTCTGAAGCCGAGGTCCTTTGTGGTGCCATGGGCTTCGTTCTCTGAGCATAATCAAATAGTCTTTATTCCAAACTTTCCAGAATTCCTCGAGTGTTCGTATTGTGTTTGCCCATGAAGCGACGAGTTTGTCGCGTAGTTGTGTGCCGGAAATAGTGGAACTTGGTGCCGAGAATTCAAGGCATCTGTTCGGAAGAAGGAAGTCTATTGGTCTCAATGGCAAAAAATTTGATTCGTTCCGTTCCGGAATTTCTTTGACTGTCGTCAGCGGGCGGAGGTTGAGCGTCGCTTCGATTTCGGCTACTATGGTGCATAACTCTTCCCAACCAAGAATCTGTCGTCCAAATGTTCGTCGGAATGCTCCTTTGACTAAAGCTATGAGCCGTTCATAGGTGGCACCTTGCCATGGCGACAATTGATTGATAAACTTCCAAACGAACGATTTTGTCGGATCACGGACTATTATTTCACAGATTTTAGCAGCCTGTACCAGCTGAGACCCGTTGTCTGAGAGTACTTTCTCCGGACGACCACGACGAGCGACGAATCTTCGAAAAACAAACAAAAACGAGTGTGTTGTCTGATCTTTCACCGGCTCGAGATAAACGGCGCGAGTGGCGAGACATGTTATGATGACTATCCAAACTTTATGTGTTTTGCCATCTTCGCGAAAAAGTGTTGGGCCGAGTAGATCTACTCCGATCGAAGTAAATGGGCTCGATTTTGTGACCCTGTCTCTTGGTAACTGAGGCATCGCCGGTAGTTGGAATGGGTATGCTTTCATTCTGCGACAATGATGGCATTTTTTCAAGACGCTTTTGATGGTGCGCCGGGCTTGTGGCGTCCAGAATAGGCACAAAAAGTTGGTAAGTGTGCTCTCAACACCAGAATGAAAATGTTTTCGATGAATATGAAGGATCAACAGTGGAAGAATATCAGAATACTTTGGTATGACAATAGGAGAATGGAATTCTGTGTTCGTTTCGCTTTGATTGATCCGCGCGTGGATTCTGATTAGACCGTTCTCGTCTTTAAACATCTCTTTTTTGAGCTCAGCCTTATTGAGGTCTTCTTGAGTTATTTTTAGAATTAATTTTTCAACAATTTCCCATTGATTTAGTGCATTAGCCAGTTTGACAAGCTCTTCGCGTTTTGAAGCGCCGTTGGTTGGGGATTTGAAACTTTTTTGTAATTTTTTGTAGCAGTACCGCATCACGACTTCGACCGTCCTTATGAGTCTTACCCAATTTGAAAATTTTTGGACGTCGATCAATTCTCGTAATCGATTTTTTCGGTCAACTCCTATCGAAGGCATCGCTGACATTGTTATAACTTGATTATGCTTTGCTAAATTTTCTGGTTCGGCGTCCTCGGGTTTCAGCACAACAATGTTCATCTCTTTTGGCCAATGTGTGTCCTCATGAGCTAACCATTCAGGACCATTCCACCAGAGTTTACTGCGCTGGATTTCATCGGGTGTGAGTCCCCTCGTGGCGATGTCCGCCGGATTTTCTTCGGAGGGTACATAGCCAAAGCTGAGACTTGTGTTTTTTCTGATTTCGCGGAGGCGATTGGCGACAAACCGGGGCTTCGTCTCGTCACTGTCCGAATTCACCCATGATAGAATAATTTTGCTGTCACTCCAAACAAATTTAGAGGCTATTTCAAGACCAAGTTCGCTGGACACGAATTCGATGGCGCGTACTCCGACTTGCAGACCTAACAACTCCATTCGTGGAATAGTTATGTTGGTAGAGCGAGGCTTTAACCGATTTTTAACGAAGATGAGGGAGACTCCGACTTCGTCTGTCAGTAAATTGTGAGAACGGAGGTAGACTGCCACCGCATACATATGTATGGAGGCATCTACAAACGCATGCAGTTGGAAACAACAATTTTGTTGGCTATGGATGCATCGTCGTGGGATTATGACAATTCTATCCTGCCAATCTTTGCGAATCTGACTCCATTTCAAACTCATTTCTTCGGGCAATTGGTCGTCCCACGTTGTCTTCGCGTTCCACGAATTTTGAAAGGCAACTTTGGCTTGGACAACGCATGGGGAGGTAAGTCCAAGGGGGTCGAAGATAGACGCCATCTCGCTCAGTATTGCTCTTCGAGTGACTGGCTGAGTTGGTTTCGCATTCGGCATCTTGATCTCCAACTTGTCTTCGGCTAAAATCCAATGAAGACCGAGGATTTTGGGTTTGTCGGCGGCGAGCCGTTCATCGGGAGGGATCTGCTTCATTGCTGTACTACAATTGGAGACGTATTCACGCAAATTCATCGATGCGGCTTGGAATATCTCTTTAGATTCTCGATAGACTTCGTGGATTTCGGCTTCTGTCTCGCACGAGACGAGGAAGTTGTCAACATAAGCATTTTTCATTAGCTCATGTGTCAATGGGCGATCCGAGTATTTTTTCAGATGATGTTGGATTGTTCCGGCCAATAGAAATGGGCTACAATTAACGCCGAAGGCAACACGACAAAATCGATAAATTATCAAATTAGCAGAAGAAAGTGGCTTGGATGGGTCTTTGACCCACAAGAACTTCACAACTTCTCTATCTTCAACTTCGAGTTCAAGTTGTAAAAACGCTTTTTCGATGTCGAACCAGAGTGGATATTTTGGCAACCGAAAACGCATCAACAATCCGGTTAGATCGGGCAACAAGTCGGGACCTTGATAGAGACAGTCATTCAAACTCAGACCATTTCGAAGTTTAGCAGAAGCATTGTAGACTAATCTGACTTTGTGTGTCACTACAGGATGATGAGGTAAGAAATGTTCCAATGTTCTTTGACGCCTTTCAGCGACTTCGATAATTCCTTTGCGGAGCTGTTCTCTAATGGTGTCGTCGCATTTTTGGAGCAGTTCTGGTTGACTTTGTAGCCGACGATAGACGGATTCTAGACATTTGTATGCCAGGTTGTAGTTGGACGGTAGTTGTGGATCATCTTCTCGCCACAACCATTTCATACGATAACGACCGTTCACTTGGCGCAGCGATTTTTGGAATTTTTGCATCGCGATCTCTCCATCGTTCTCAGCCGGACTATCGCGGATGCCGATGGATTGGAGGTCCCACCAGCTCTTAATTTCATCCTCCGAAGGCCATGTCTGATTAGTCTTGGACACATTGAGGCTCATATGCGTATGGCTTCTCCAACGTTCCGGCGCAGGGTAGAGTTGACTTCGGCCACAAACAACTGGTCCGAACACAGTTTGTATGAGATACATGTCGGAGCCTAGTTCAGTCCTCGATACGAAAAATCGCCAAAAATCAACTAGTCCTATCATAATGTCTGGTTCCTGCCGGACCATAACAAGGTTTTTCTTGACTTCTTCAAGACTTGGGTGACGGGGAAGTTTCCGGAGATGAACTGCTCTGAAGTTCCTCGTGAACGGTTTCGCGCTGAATACGACCATCTCTTCCTGTTTCCCATCCGTTCTTTGAAGTCCAATGACATATTTGCCCGAACGGAAGCATATGGGTTGTTGACCTTGAAACACACTCACTTCTAGCACTCCTTCAGCGACTTTTGGTGGTTTGAGTTCTTTAATTAACTTGTGAGTGATGTACGGACTTTGGCTCCCGCTATCCCAAAAGATGAGCGCTGTTAATAGTTTCTGTGGATTGGTCGGGGAATAGACAGGAACATAGGATGCCATCAGAACGACATCTCCCGCATTAGCAGATATAGCTTCTTGGAGATTGAAGTGGCTACTTGTTTCTTGGACTTCGATTCTCCCATCGGCGGCTTCTTCTTGAATGGGCGCCGCCAGATGAGTAGAGAGTGGAATGGCGTTGCTCCCTGTTGGTCTCCAGGTTCCTTTCCGACTCCAACTCGCCTTCTTGTTCTGACTTAACTTGGGTATTTGAGGAGGGGTTGGAACCGACACTGTTCCACTTTCTTCGCTTTTTGGCTTTGCCTCTGTCTGAGTACACAGTGCAGTATTGTGTTGAGCATTGCAAATCCGACAATTTTTTGGAGTTCGACACTCCTTCGAGTGATGTCCGAGCCTCAGGCACTTGTAGCATCTCCGTAGCTCGAATAATCGCTTCATGCGATCCTCTCGACCGGCAAATTTGCGGCATTGGTGTGGGAAGTGGCCCTGTTTTTCGCAGAAAACACAGGGGAGTCTCGGTTTGGCTGTGTCTTTGATAGTTGTTGCAAATGTGCGTGTCGACTGACTTGTTTTGTCCGATTTTTCCATCTTCGGTTTGTGTGTTTTGTCATCGGACTTTTCGTGGAAGTGAAGTGTGCTCTGATATACAGAGTCTTTGATGGCAACATATTGTATAAGAAAATTTCTTAATTTTTTCATGCCCCAATCCACTCCTGCTTCCCGTTCTTCTGTAGCGATTTTCAAAAGTACTACTTCAGGTAATTTCGACTTAATCATCGAAATAAGAACTGGATTATCGATTGATTCCCCCATCGCTGTGAGTTGTCTGAAAATTTTCTCCATTTCTTCTACAGTGACTTTGAGTGGGAGGCGGTCGTTTCTTGCCGGAGGCAACTTCAAAAGTTTGGCCATTAATGCCTCTTTGAGAATTTTTTGGTCGCCGAATCTTTGTTTTAGTGTATCAACTGCGATTTTGTAGTTGGTGTTCGTTAATGGGAGGTCGGCAACAGCATCCTTGGCTTTTCCTGATAAGCAGCTAAAGAGATATCTCATTTTGTCTACATCTTTGAAGTTTTCGCTGTCAATGGATGCTTCGAAACATTGCCAGAAGCTTAACCACTGATGTGGATCTCCTTTGAACTCCGGAAGTGTCAACTTCGGGAGATTGACCTTGATTGTGTCATCATTGCGGCGTCTTGGGGCTGGTTGTGCTGGACTTTGGCGACCGTCTTCGCTTTCATCATCATCTTCATCGAGAAACTCTTTGATGTTGTCAAGTGTTTCCTTTGCATCAACCATGTATGTGTAGAAATGTTTATTGTTGACTTTATACTGGTCATATTTGGCATCTTCCCCTTCTTTTTCTGCTGCTGGGACAGTATTTATATACTGAATCCATTCACCATTCCACTTGTTCAATGTTACGAGTAGATCTCGGATTTGTTTTTCCTTTTTTTTGAGTATACCCACTTGATCCTCTCCAATTTGATCTTGCTCGAGAGCGAGAGTGGTGTTGGCTGTTGTGACATGGGTGTTTAACTTCGACAACAGTGGCGCTATGACTGATTTGAAGCGTCCTGACATTTTTAGTCACTTTTGATTTTTGCAATTTTGAACTCCCCTCTTTTTGATAGTGGTTTTTAATTTCGGCTCAAGTTGCCTTCGACACTTTTAACTTTTGTTTTCAAGTTAACTTCTGACTTCGAAGTTGACTACAAAGTTAGACTTCGGAGATGAGTTTAGAGTTGACTTCGAAGTTGTGCAGAGTTGACTTCGAAGTTCGAGTATAGTAGAGTTGACTTCGAAGTTCGAGTGGTAGTATAGAGTTAACTTCGAAATTTTCTACCAGATTTTGCTAGCGGCACCAAATTGTGGCCAATCGGTGATTCCGAGCCCAAGGTTCCGATCGACCGCAACAATTATTACTTTATTAGCAGCAACCGATTAAGCGACAATAGTGGGAGAGGAGGGGATCGAGCGGGAGATGGGAGGACGGGAATGATCTGAAGGGAGAGCCCTGACTGGGGATTTGGAGCGGCTTAAATAGGCACTTGGCACAAGCAGAAAGATAGAGAGAAAGAGAGAGAGAGACAGTGATTAATGCAGGAAAGGCTCTAAAAGCGGTGATTAATGTGTATGTATCCAACTGGGGAGGGAGTGATTAATGTAAATGTGGCCAGACGGGCGCTGTCGTTGATACAGCTCTGACGCAGC
>JAEHOM010000641.1:0-10733 GCA_016433075.1 Hoplolaimus columbus | reverse complement strand
ATTTATAATAGGTATTATAATTTTATAATATATAATATGCTAGGGTGCTGCTCTATAGCCTACCGGTCCACTATCACTGGTGCTGGGGATAATGTGCTCAGCCATCTCTTGCACGTTGCACGTCCGAAACTGCTTGCAATATGAACACATCAACTGCGCATTTTCAGGTGCGATGCACAGTGGCGCGAACGGACGGCGAACAGCGTTTGCAGGGTCGCACTCGCACAACAGTTTGTGACGTTCCATCGCACGCGAACAACGCGTCTGATAGTCGCAAAAGGTACATCTTCAAAAGGAAAAGAGACAATTATATCACAAAACCACTTAAATCCAAGAAGCAAATGTACATTCATACAAATTTTGTTTCGGAAATTGTGCATTTTGAGAGGAATTCACAATGTACGTAATTTTTTTTACATGTTCAAATCGGAATACTCTCCGTCCCATGAGTACGTCCCTACCGTGGAGTGACTATGATAAAAGTAAAGCATTTACTTAATTGTTAGAATTTCTCACTCAATAAAAATGTTTGCATTTTGCAAAAAATGAGAATAAGCGGAAGAAGCAATATGAAATATGGAAAACCTACTTGAGTTCAACGATACTGAGGTGTTTCACAAGATTTCGCGCACCAGCTCCGCATTCAAGGCATTGTTGAGCAACCATATCTGAGCTGACCAATGCTCGGCTTTTACCCGACTGCACATTGTTGAGATCTTTACAATAAAAAAAGATTGTTTCTTTAAGTAATCATAAAATACGATTTTATAGAAAATTAACATAATAGGCAATGTGTGCTAATAAGCCCATCTAACATATACACAATAAATACAATCATAATCAGAATAAAATTGACAATAATTTTTTATTGTTTTTGAGACAGTGTGTTTACAAAAAATCCTGTCATTGATTTAAGTTTGAATTCTAGGAAAAAATACGCACCAATCTTTTGGATAGGCCAATTGAGCCATTTGAGTTCACTGCTACATTGCAAATGCTGTGCCTGATGCAAGTTCATTTGTGCTTGTTGGGAGAGCGGAATCCTGACCACACAATGAGCACAAAGGCGAGATTTTTCTAGAAAATGGGAAGAGCAAAAATAATTTCTAATTTACCATCACATTGGTGTATAAATTAATGCTCTTATTATGTTACAATTTATTTTTTTTTGGCATTTGAGTTACTGAAAAAATACAAATGGGTATAACAGTGGTGCTTGTTAACGATTGCCCAGGTAAAAACTGAAATTAGTAATAGCTTGCTATTTTCAGTATTATATACACAAATACTTCTGCATCACTTGGGATCATTCGACTTTAAAAGATATGTAGATAGTTTTTTCATGTTTTACCAGCATCATGAAGAATCATGTGGCGAACAAAGTCGCGCATTCTAATAGTCGGATATCGCCTTTCTGTTACAGGAACAATGAAAATGTTCAAGCAGAACGGACAGAGTATTGACGGCGTGCCAATATGTTTGGTGCAGAAATGTTGAAGAAGAGCACCGCGGTTGGAAGTGCTGAAAAGAAGACCAATGATCACGTTTAGGATTTAGGAATTGATTCCAAAATCATTTCTTAGATTGAGATTATTATTATGTCATATTATGTTTTATCTGACAATGAGTGAGAGATGAGAAGATATGTTTAAACATATGTCATGCTTTCAGATAATAAGCCATCTTTTTAATGAGGTAAATGACAAGTTTTCCACATTCGCTCACCTGTATCGGCATTTCCGTCCATGTCCACTGAAGCGGCATACGTAGGGCAGATTCAGCACCGAGCGTTTATCGGGCAAAAAGTGTGACACCATGTGCAATGTCATGTTCTTTGAGTCGATCACCTGCTCGCAAATGTTGCAAACGTGCAGATTTCTACGTTCCAGTAGCGGACGCTCGCCTTTATTGTGCACACCTTAAAGCTTGGAATTAGGAGTGGTTCTAGGATTTATCCACGAATGGGGCCAGGATATAAAAAATTTTTGAGTAGGAAATACGTCATTCCGAAAAATTGCTCCAAAAAAATAGAAAATTTTAGCCTGCGTCAAAAACTTGTAGAAAATGTAGACATATAAATGTAGAAAAAAATGTAGACATATCAATTTTCGAATGAAATCATTGAAGAAATATGAAGAAAGTTTGCTGCGTACTGCGTTCATCCCATTTTCAGCCGTGAAATTATTGTAAAATTTATATTTTTCATCCAAAGTTGATACTTTGGATTTTATTACCTATTTAATGGAAAAAAATTTCGGGCGTTACTCAAGCTTCGATACTCTTCTGACATTAGTAAATAGTCATTAGTTTGACGTTAATCAAAAGGTGTTAAGCTACCCAATACCTTGGAATCCTTGCATTAATATGTCAATTTTCAGGACATTAACTAACGGTGATAATGCAGCTGAACTCGATGAGGGTTGGGCTGCTCCAGCAGACATTCCGGACATGTGTGAAGCCGACTGACATCGTTGCGCTGATCCTCTAGCTTGGTGTTGTCGCTTCCGTCTCCTGTTTGTTCGGCCAGCAGAATTTGCAGATTCGTGCATTGTTCCTCGTTCTCAGTCGGCTTTTGCTGAGCAATGTGCGCCCAAATGTGATACATAAACATCACATTGTTTTTAAGACGCTTCCCGCAACTCTGATAAGTGCACTGAACAAGAATTCTTTTTTTTTTATTGTTTTATAAAGTGAAACCGTTTTAAATTGTTTAAACAAATTTTGAAAGCAAAAAATTTTTACGTGTTGAATGTCCATCTCTTATGCATCATCAAAGTATTCCATTTCATAAATTTTTTTATCTTTCGATGGAGAGAAACCCCAAAAAGTCACAAACGCTCATATAAAAAATCGATTCAAAAAAAGGAAAGAATATATAACAAAATACCCCTATACAAGGGATAAAATGCACAACAAAGTCATTTTGGCGCTAATAAAGGCACTCACACTCATAATTCATAAAAGAAAGCGAATTGGAAGCGGTCTTGATGGGAATAAATAGAAAACATTCTAATAAGTTAATTTTGAGTGTTTGAACTTCGAGATTGGTTTTACAGTTCTACTAAAAGTTTTGGTGAAAATGTGGAAAAATTGATGACATTATTTAAATGCGCTTTTTCGGCTGCAACTTTTTTCCATAACAAACTAATTCGAAAGTTTAACCATTTAAATTGTAGAAATATGAAACCAGCGCCAAAATAAGCCTCCCCCCCCCGACCCTAATATGCGAGATTTTTACTTCATACTTCCCATTTTTAACCTCAAACTCTGCAATGAAGTCATCTTCGATAGCAGTAAAAGCACCCGATTTCTTATCATATGCTTCAACATACGTATTACAAAATCTAAATAATCGAATTTGTATTATAATTCTTATTTATTTGTTATAACCGGGAAATTTCTTCCACATTCCTTTTCTTGCCAACATCATGCCGATCAGCAGTCATATCATTCTGTAAAAGTATTCTGCATTGATAAGGGTGAGAAGTGGTATAACCATTTCAACGTGGACTCCTCGTACGATCTGTTGATGCTAAAATTTGATAAAATTAATTAAAAAATCCTATACTGCCAAGGTGGGGAAAAGAGTCGCACCCAAGCGCTAGCTCTTTAATCGCAAATGAAAAGAAAGCACAACATTACTCATTTTTTATCACGATTTCTTACACGATGATTAGCATACGTTAAGGTGCTATCCCTGTATCTTTCGCCAATGAGAAAGGAATTCCTTCATAACAAATTGTAAAAAGCTAGCCTTTCTAGAGGCAGCGTAGTGAACCCCACAAGTTTAAACAAGTGATTTTTTTTGCATAAACAATTGGACATTTCAGTTTTCGGTGCAACACTCGAAGAAAGAGAAGTGTAATAAAATGAAGTGTCTCATTTTATATGAAATGTCTTAATAAATGAAAAATTTACTGATCTGCCAAATCGTCGAGCGTAAGCAACAATAAATGAGGTAGACTTTGAAGCGAAAGAGATTTTGCGAAGGAGATTAGAGAAAGAGATGAGAGAGAAGAGATAACTCAAAGTCGAGGGAAACTTTTCGTTTCAAAGTTTACCTAAGTGAAGGAAAATCTTGTTGCCTACGCTCGCCGGTTTGGCGGATAGTAGCTTTTACTTTTCTATTTAGAAAACAATTTGTTAAAGGAGCTTCTTTCTTACTAATGAAGAAGTAGATCTAATCATCTAATGGCCCATCCTCATTTCTCAATGCCAATTCCGAATATAATTGATTCCTAAAATCTGTTTTGATCACACAGATTTACCCGTCCGATTTGGCGCTGGCGCAAAACAGTCAGCAGCCCAAGTTTGCCTACATCAAGTTCGAGGACGAGCGCGGTGTGGAAGTTGGCCAGCACCTGACGAACACGGTGTTCCTCGACCGTGCACTGGTCTGCATCCCGTCGCCAGCAAGTTCGTTGTTGTCACTTTTAAAAATCCCAATTTATGAGTTATGGCATTTTGGATGGATTTGATCGGGCGAAAATCATATTACGACAAATATCCAACTTTTTATTCTTTTGCACAAATCTAATGGGCGAGAACAAGCAAACAGGTGCAAATGATCATCCATAATCTAATGTTAAGTTAATGACTTTCATTTTTTCAACATTGCTTATGTTAGGCTTAAGTTCAGGGACGCATTTACTTTGTAGAAAAAAGGGGAAGGAAGGAAATTCCTTCTCCGGGCCCGGCCGCCCGGCCCGCTCCGATCTTTACTTATTTGGTAGACTTTTTGGTACTTTTCGGTTATGACGCAAAAAACCAAATTGAAAATGCTTTTTTGTTTTGTTTTTTTTTAAATTTGTGGGTTCTGCTTCTAAACCGAAAAGTTTTTAAAACTTTTCTAATAGATCAAATGATCAAGCAGATCAAGAGATTAAGCAGATTTATTAGATAAAGCAGGCCTTTGAGAAAATCCGAAGTGTATTTTAAGCAAACAATTTACAAACCACTCACATTTAGACATAATTCCGGACGAGGAGACTGCCATGCAGAGCGGTGTCACCGCGCTGCCCGGCCAACGCCAATTGCCGCCGCACATCAGCAACCAAATGCAGGACATGGGCGATGGACAGCAAATGGTCGGTTTTCGGGAAAAATTCGTTATTGCGGGCCCAAACTCGGAAATAATATAAAAATGGTTTCAAAGCTCGATTGTTCTCTACTCAATTAACTTGGCAATGGGTTAGGTATCGTCTACTTTTCAGCGCCACTCTATAAAATTCGTGGTAAAAAGCGACCTGGAAGGGCTTTGGTTTTGGGCTAAAGAACACTTCTCAACTAAAATTTGAATTCCTAAACTTGTTTTTTTCTGCAAAAATCCCAAAAATCAACGAAATATGCCAAAATTGCATTCAGAAAACAACCTATGTTTATATTTGTTCCGGAAAAGTGAAATCAGGAACAGTGCACTGATTAGTACCAGTTCCAGAACCGATAAATTTGTTCTATCTATCTCCAGATCCAGGAGTGAATTTTAGGCTCTATTCCGTCTCAAGTCCTTTATTTCGAAAAATATTAAATACATTTCGTGGAAAATTTAAAAATTTACAGATCGTAACAGTGGATCCGAACCTGAGCGCACTTGGGCTACCCGCCTATCCTCCGCTGCCACCCACCACGGAGCCGGCAAAGGTGGAGGAAATCCGACGCACCATTTACATAGGCAACATTCCCAAAGGCTGTGACGGAGACGAGCTGTTGGATTTCATCAATGCGTGCATTGGCGAGGTTTGCGCGCGAATAATTTTTTGATGTTTTTCCATATTTCGTAGATGCATTCTTATTGTGACGAGATATCTTTGATATTATTACCATAAGGTTTACTACAAAGGCTGGCGTTTTTCTCACTTTAGGACTCACTCATCAGTTAGCTTTAATTATACCTACTTTCCCACTAAAAATGTCGAAACTTCGTTAAAAAATTGAATTTATCCCGGTGGCTCCCAACTCCTTCAGGAGCTCATGTCAGGACAGGTTTTTTGGAGGCTAATAAGCCTAATAAGGCTCTGTCTCCAAAACAAGATTTCATTTTTGAATTTTATGAGTGGCTATGTGATGTTTAATTCATGGTCTTGAACAATATGTTGGGGAACAACATTAATAAGTCGGGATCAATCAATAACTAATCAATAAACCATTAATTTTGACAATAATGAGTCAAAGAGTCTATATATGTACTTTCATTCTGTCAGGTGATGTATTTGCGTATGGCGGCTGGCAATGATTATCTGCCCTGCGACTATGCCTATGTGGAGTTCAGCCAGCAAAGTTCGGTGCCATTGGCTTTGCAGAACAGTGATACACTTGAGTTCCAGGGTCGGCCATTGAGGTTTTTTTTCAATTTTTTATTTTATATTCAATTTTTAGTTTTTTATTTCATTTTTTTGTCAGAATCCAACATTCCAAAGTGGCAATTATAAAGCCCCAGCGAAAGACGGCTGATCAGGCGCTTGAGGAGGTGGAGGAAGCCATCAAAAGTGGCAATGACGGAAGAACGGCGGAAATTGGTCCGGTTTTTTTTTCAGTTTTATTTTATTTGTCCAAATGTGAATTTTTTGGAGTTTAGGCCGAGGCTATTCTCCCTTCAGGCCCGGTGTGAGTGCTCCGCGTCAGGTTCCGACATCACCGCGACCTTCCTCCGTCAAGCGTTCCCGGTCCAGGTGTGCATTCTGCATTCCTTTTTTTTGAATATAATACTTTCTTTTTACGGTGTGTAATGTATAAAATCATTAAAAATACTCCTATAATTGAGGAATTAGAAAGAACTAATAAACAAATTAACATAATAGGTACAATACTTTTTGTCGAGCTTTTGTTGCCATTTGCCAATCTAACCGAGGACATCTGTTTTGTTAAATATTATTAAAATGAATGCGAAATAGTGAAAAAAAATGTTTGTTGGCTGGTATTTTCATAGCTTATGATAGTAATCCTCGCTGTTTGTAATTTGTATATATATTGTAGATATGTGTGTATCCAGCAGTTTTTTTCCTTGATGTTTTTCTATTTTTACCAACAATATTTTAAAAGTTTGAATATTTAGATTTTTTCCCGCACACAGATCCTCCAGCCGCAGTCACCGTTCGCGTTCCCGTCGACGCCGTTCGCGCTCACGCGACTCCACACGCTCGCCGAGTCGCTCGCGTCGCCGTCGATCCCGATCGCGCTCGCGTTCACGCCGTCGTTCACGCTCGCGTGACCGTTCCAGCCGCAAGCGGTCCCGCTCTCGACGTCGCTCACGTTCGCGCGACAAGGACCGCAAGAAGAGCAGCAAACGGTATCACCATTTATTGACCTTAAAAATTCGAGAAAATATCAAAGTCGAAAAATTGTTAATTTGTAAAGTTAAATTAGGGATATCAAATGAAAATTAAAAAAGGATGTTTTGTGGAACTTTACGTTGTACCTGCCTTCCAATTTGCCATTAAAAAATTCAATAGGTTAAAATTCAACCTTTAAAAATCTTAAATTTATCAATTCAAAAAATTCGATGTTAGTCTTTTAACCTTTCCCTGGATACTTACTCTCTTTGAAAAAAAGTTAAAGAACACTTGATCTGTTCAAGCAGTATTGAGCAGAGAGCAGCATGGGATCACACTTCAACATTCATTATCTTATCTTACAGGGGAGATCAGGGATGTGGTTTATTAAGCGATAGTCGTTACCCATTCCCTCAATCAAAAATTGTGACATCTTTCAAATTTCGATTTATTCCATTTTGTTTCTGTCATTTTGCCTATGTTGCATAATTTCGTTTGGACATGTACTTTCTCTAAAAATAGGAAAAATTAAAAGGTGAAAATAATTGTTTTTTTTTGGTCAAAAAAGGACAGTTTTTGTATTACTATCTCCGGAAATTTTTCCTTGCTGCACCCTTTTCAATTCAATTTTAAGCTCTCGCTCTCGAGAACGCTCAAGCAAGAAAGAAAAGGACAAGGAGAGCAGCAGCAAGTCGTCGAAGCGGGATCGCGAAAAGAGCAGAGAGCGCGAGAAAAAGGAGGAAAAGAGCAGCAGCAGCAGGAAAGAGAAGGAGAAAGAGAAGGAGAGCAGAGAGAAGGACAGAAAGGAGGAGAAAGAGAAGAAGGAGCGCAAGCGGAGTCGCTCGCGGGAGAAAAAGGAGAAGCGGGACAAGGACAAGGAGAGGGACAAGGACAAAGAGAAGGACAGGGACGAGGTGCGGTTGCCAACAACACATTGACTTTAATGATAGGGTTGGGACAAAATGTCAGCCTCGAAAAGCCGAAAAAATTCTGCTTTCAAAAATTTTTCTCCCTATTTTAGGGTTTAATTGTAAATGCATAAACGGAAATTAGGTCCAGAAGCTGGATTTTCTGAGTTTATTTTTAGCACATAAGCAGTAAATTACAGGAGGATCTCCAAAAAATATGGTTGGACTTATTATGAGCCCATTTTTAGGAACAAAACTTATGGTTTTAATCTTTTAAACAAAAGAAAATTGCCAAAATTCAAATGTTTTTCTGTCTCGATTTTTAAAGGGATTTCATAAATACTTCAAATTATATAAGGCCCAAAAGTCCATTTTGTTAATGAATTTTAATAAGATTGATATAACATTGGTTTTTATAAATCTCATTAAAATTTTAAAATTTTCCGAAGGAAAAGTCGAAGAAGAGCAAGCGTTCATCAGAGTCGTCACCGAAAAAAGCTAAGCGCGAGCCGCACACTCCACCCGGTACATAAATAAAATAGGAATTTTCAGAACATAAAAATAAAATTATTTGAATAATTATTGAAGCGATTGTATTTTCGCGTAATTGTATTCATTTTTGAAACCAAGAGAGAGGACAGCCCCAGACCCCTAGCTGCCTTCCTTTGGGTGGCAGCCCCAGACCCCTAGCTGCCTTCCTACTGCCTCTCACTCTCTGCCCGAGTATGTGCTGACTATCGCACTCTCTCGCCGCCGTATTCGCTCTTTCTCTCACCTCACACGCCTGCATACGCAGCCAAAGGGAGGCAGCTAGGGGTCTGGGGCTGCCACCGAAAGGAAGGCAGCTAGGGGTCTGGGGCTGTCCTCTCTCTTTTGCGATGCGATAAACCTATCGTTGTAATAAATATTCAATTACAGTATCCCATTTTTATTTTTATGTTCTGAAAATTCCTATTTTAGTTGGCGTCCTCTTCCATTCCATGTGTATAGGCGTGGACGCCAATCGATAATAGAAGGATGAGGGTGAGGGTGGGATTCCATCATTCCATGTCCCATTACAGAAGTTTACTTCGTGGGATTAAAATCACGTTGTCTACGCTCGACAATTTGGCACCTCAGTAAAGTTTTGCATCTTTATATACTAAGGATTTTCTGGATTTTCATTAAATATTTGATTTCAGTTTGCAAATTCAATCTTTTCAAGTTTTCTTGATACTTAGTTAGTCCGTAACCAGATCCAGAATGCAGAATTTCGAAAAACCGATCATGATTGATCAACGTATTTTTTTACCCTCCGATTTGACCTTTACCCAAATAAAAACGATTGAAAAATTTAGGTTTAGGAAAATTTAGGGACCGCAACACCGCAATTCTCCGGAATTACTCTACCAATTTTTGCTCATTTTACCGTCTGTTGTCCGCCTGATTTTTATAGCGCTGTAGGGGTGTGGAAATCTGATATCTGACGTCCGTCAAAATTAACCCTGTTTTAACTTAACTGTTTTTCACTGATTCATCTTTCATTCATTTGAAGGTGACAACAGTCATTCATTTTTAAGCCAACCATTTAAGCTTTGTTAAAATGTACCGAATTCGCCCATATTCTTCTGATTTTATTGTGGAACCAGCTAATATTATGTACCACTTACCAAGCTATCATAAAGCAAAGACGCCAGCAGCAAGCCAAATCAAAGACGATAAGGCGGAAGTGAAAGATTTCTCGGAATTGTGTGAGCAACAACTACAATCAACTAGCACACAAAATGACATCAGTGGAAAGAATGGAGAAAATGAAGAGGGCATGGCGCGGATGGCGGACATGGATGCCGATGCTCAACTTGTTTGTCGACTGAAAACGTTATCTTCGCACTTAGACGAGTTCATTGCAAAACAATTAGCGGGAACAAAGTCCCCCAAAACAGCCCATAAAAAATCAAAGCAGGCAGCAGCAGGTGAGATCACAGGAGTACACACATTAACAATGGTTAATTTTGAATGCTTTCAAGGTGCTTCTGTTTCTGTCACTGAAATTGAAGAGAAAGGAGGGCAGCAACAGCTTTTAGTAGAAACTCGGAAACAGCAAGTATCGATCAAAATGCCATTGGATGAATCGCAATTAAAGCATGCTCACCCGAATTCTCCTGATGTGTTATATGCTTCATTGGGCCCAACCAGTTGTGCAATTTTCCCCATTCACGATTACGGTGAATCTATGCGCAAGCAGCACTCAAAACAGAGCTTATTAGAGGTTTTGCTAATGACATACACAAAAAATAAAGCCAAAAAGAAATGACATACCATACACACAATTTAAAAAGTGACATGACATTCAAAACACGGTACTTTTCTACTTTACTCACCCTTTCGAGGTTTTTTCCCAAAAATCACCTTAAAATCAATTGGAAATGTGTTTTCAGCACATTTTAAGAAAACAAAATTTTTGGTGCAAATTTTCAAAAAAAAGGGTTCCTCCCCCTCATGGTTTTGTAAAAAGGGTGGGTAAAGTAGAAAAGTATCCAAAACATAACGAACAATTTTTAACATTCGGACATAACAA
>JAEHOM010000640.1:0-10733 GCA_016433075.1 Hoplolaimus columbus | reverse complement strand
GTCCTTGTCGATGACTATGCTCAATCTGTTGAATGCGGATGACAACAACAACGGCTCTTCTCTTCTTCCGGCGGAATGCATTCACCGTTCATTGGTTTGATCGTTTTGTTTTTCTTAAAATTCCTGTGTTTATATATATATATATATATATATATATATGGCATTTTGCATATAAGTTTCAATGTGGAGTAACAAGACGGAAAAGAAATTTATTTTCCGTAAAAATTTCAATTATCGCAGGTATGCGATGGGAAACGTGACTGCTCGGATGGCTCTGACGAAACGGACTGTGATTGTGAGGGCAAGACGATGTGTCAGCAGCATGGCATTGGATTTCTTTCGGGGCGTTGCTATTCCGACGAACAGAGATGTGATGGTAAGGCATTTATTAATAGAGGACAAAAATGGTTTTTAACCAAGAGTTTAGGCTTCATGGACTGTGTCGGCGGTGAAGACGAGCGACCCTGCGACCATTGCACAAATGGCGCCTTTCATTGTCCCAGCGAAAAGCGTTGTATTCCGCGCATGATGCGCTGTGACGGTCATCCGGATTGCACGGATCAAGCGGACGAATTGGATTGCACCTGTGACGGTGAGAGCAATTGTCATTTTTGTATCTTAATTTTTAAGTTTGGTATTTTTCCATTTTACTACATCCCCCTCCCACAATGTCTTACCAAAAATTGACATGTTTGACATGCCATTCTTACATACCATTCGTGTTAATCTAATCAATGAAATCAATGAAGTCGAAAATTATGACTTGTTAATGACATGTCAAACATGTCAATCTTAGTAAGACATTGGAGGGGGCGGAGTAGTAAAACAAAAAGCACATTAAATTTTAACTTATTTTGCGATTTTTTTTTTAAATTTTTTTTAAAGAATGCACCCGTTACTCTCGCACCCCAATGTACATGTGCAGTGAGGCGATGCGTTGTTTCCCGCTGGACAAACTGTGCAGCCCATACAGTCAGTGCCCGAATGCGACCAAAATGGACAAACTGTTCTGCGCTGTTCGCGCACAAAATGCCTACGAACACCTCTGATTTTGTTTATTTTTACCATTTTAAGTGTTGTTTGACCCATTGACATGATAGGTTCCATGACATAGGCTTTCCAACTTCCAACATTTGACTCACATTCTCTATTATTTGTCTATAGACCCATTGATAAAGAGTTACGAAATACAAAATGTAATGTATTCCATGACACGTTTTTTACATTCCATGCGAAGCAATACCAAACTTTTGATATGGGAATGCATAGTTTTAACTTTTAGCTAGTCATCATAAGACAAAATGGCACCGGAAAGCAGCAAACAACAACGGGCTGAGTTCGAGCAAAGGCTTAAGGCAGAATGGTGCGTGCCGGACCCCCAGCAATTTTTGAGTGCAAGTGATGGTGGTGAGGTAAATAATTTAACTTACATTAATGGAGAAAACTCACATTCTACGTTTGAAATAGGCACAAAATTTAATAATAAATCAGGAAATCACTATAAGATCTGTATTGTAGTTGTAGGCCAGAATTTGATGATAGGAAGATTTTCTGAACCTGGTTTTCTGTGCCTCAAAAAAGGAAAGGTGAAATTTTCGCAAAATGCATTCTTATTAGCTTTAATGGTCCAATACTTGTATTTATCGAAAAAACGAGAAATGAAGTGTTGCTAGGGAAAATTTTTGATGGAGATTGGTCAAATTCCATAGGAAATTTAATCGTTTTTCGGACATTCTGGATCTGGACAAGTAAGTTTAAAACCAAGAAATTCTTGGTTAATCTAGATTTTTTGGTTCGGACCCAACCCAGGTCGTCTTTAATCTTTTATGCCTTCACTTTACTTTTTTTCTTGCAAAAGCGTTCTCGGTTGGGCTTAACATTGCAAAATTTAAGCTAAAAGCTACCAAGCATTTGTCATCTTGTTAACCATTTTACCTGGAAACAATGATTTTTACCGTAATTACCGAATTTTACTTAGGATGTGTCTGCTGATGGCTTGACGCTCAAGCATAAAGCCGCGATTGGTGCGGCCACCATTCTGATCACTCTCCTGGTTCTGGGCGCGCTGGCTCTTTGTCTCTACTTCCGATGGCGCATAAGGCGCAGCCACGAGCGGATGATGGAACGAATGCAGAAGGGGCTGAACAGGTGGGTGTGAGTGAAGGGTGTATCCGATTTGTGTTGAGCAAAATCGTAGTTCGGTGGCACAACCAAGAATTTTAATTTGCTATTTTTTAGAATTTTTTAATCATATTCTTTGATTTTCAATGAAAATTCGTATTTTTGGTCAAAAAATCGTCGATTTTCCGAAAAATTACCAAAAATCATTCAAATATCATCACATATTAGCTTTACAGAAAACCGATTTTAAGTTCGAAAAAGCGTATTCGGATTTCCAAGCTAAAAATGTCCTGAAATCGGGAATCACTTATGAATGGACCAACCAAACGCACACTGTAACGCATGTCAATTCGGATTTTGAACACATTTACAGAGCACTTGAGGAGCAAGGGACGCAGGAGTTTCTGTCGGACCGAGAAGTGAAGACAGTTGTGAAGAAAGGGCATTCACCGGCGGCAATGGCCGAGGAAGGCAGGAAGCAAAAGTAGATGGATAAATTAATAATTTAAATCAGTTGTTACTTTACATTTAATTTGATTCTCGGTTTTGTCAATGGTGCATCAATCGCAAATGTATTGTTCTTGAAGAATAAATAACAATTTGTTTAAAATTTCGAGTTACTTGTAGACTTTTATCAATTGAAAGTATTTAAAACCTTTCGCAATTTTTGATTTTTCGTTATGCATTATAATATAATTATATAAGATATTGGACTTTTAGTTGCTCATACATACAGAATCATTCCTTCAAATACCCAATCATTGCCTACATGAAATAATAATAAGAAGGTCGCCAAACTGAAGGAGGTCATGAAGATCACAGCTGTAGATGTCTTCATCTACGGCATGTTGCTCGCCGGCACCTTTACTTTTGGTCGTCTGCTCCAATATATCAAGAACTTTCATGGAAACAATTTTGCACGGAATTCCTTGTGACGAACAATGTTTGTTAAACTTTTTTTTTGAAATGAAATTCATATTCTAAAAAATTGTCTCTGCTTTTCATAATTTTTGTTATTTCAGCCCCATGGGTGAGTTGAGAGAGTGATTGAAAGAGGATTGAGAGAGACTTAGTGAAGAGAGAGTGAAAGTTGTGAGAGTTAGACAGAGAGAGAGGGAGGGAGTGAAGAGAGTGAGTGAGAGGGTAGTAAGTGATAGAGGGTGAGTGGGTGAGCTGGTGGTGAGTGAGTGAGTAAGAGAGAGTGAGTGAAAGTGTGAGTGAAGAGTGAGTGATTGAGTGTGAGAGAGGGAGACAGTAAGAGATTTAATGAGTGAGTCTGAGTGAGAGAGAGAGTGTGAGAGTAAATGAATGAGTGAGAGAGTCAGTGGTGAGAGTGAGTGAGAGTTACAGAGAGAGTGAGTGAGAGAGAAAGTGAGTGTGAGTGAGTGAGTGAGTGAGAGAAAGAGAGTGATTGATTCAATGGGAGAGAGAGGGAGGGAGTGAAGAGAGTGAGTGAGAGGGTAGTAATGAGTGAGAGAGAGAGAGAGAATGATTGATTCAGTGAGAGAGAAAGTAAGTGAGTGAGAGTTAGAGTGAGTGAGAGGAGTGAAGAGAGTGAGAGAGAGTGATTGATTATGTGGGAGAGTGAGGGAGAGTGAGTGAGCAAGAGAGTGAATGAGAGGGAGTGAAGAGAGAGAGAGAGAGGGTGAGTGAAAGAGTAAGTGAGAGTGAAGAGTGAGTGAGAGAGAGGAGAGAGTCTGAGTGATAAAGGGTGTGAGTGAGAGAGAGAGGGTGAGTGAGAGAGTAAGTGAGAGTGAAGAGTGAGTGAGGGAGAGAGAGTGAATGAAAGAGAGGGTAAATGAAAGAGAGAGAGAGTGTGTGAGTGAGTGAACAGTGAGTGAGCGCAACCTTTAACCCAGGAAAGCAAATTTGAACGGGATCAAAGTGGTGGAGAAAGCATCAGCGATCAGCCAGCAACAGCCGGAGCGGAAGTTGGCCCAGGAAGAGATGGATCTGATCGACTATGAGTCCCAACTGGCAGCCAACGGTCGCCGATACGACAGCTGAACAATCAGCCGAACATTTGAAGGTGCTTTTCGGAAAATAAGTGCACGTAAATCCCCAAAGTTACGTTTAAAATTTTAGATTGGCACTTGCACGAATGTGCATGGACACTCAGTGAGACTTTTCGTTTCCGAGTTGTGCCCAAAGAGCCTTTTGATCAGCAAATCTCTTCGCTTCAACAATGAGGTGAGAATTTAATTGAATTTTTATTTAAATCAATTTTTTTAGGCCTTGCCCGGCTCTCCGTTCACGTGCCGTTTGACTGTGGTCAAGCCAGCGGCAGCAGCAGCGCCGATGAGTGCTTCTATCAGTAAAAAATAATATATTTTAATTTAAATATTTTTAAGTTTTTAATTTATCTTTAAATTTAAATACACCTAAATTTAGGCATTTAAATTTAAATCTTTGATTTTTTGCAGAAATTTTCATGGGCTCCCATTCCGGACGGGACGGTGAACGAGCCGGTCAACTTTGTGGTCAACGTCAACAATTTTAAGGTCTTGCAGAAGGTCCCTGCCGAAAGAGAAGCTTATTCTTCGGATTGATATATAAAAATTGTGATTTAATAAAAATATTAAATTTTTTAAATAGTTGCTACTATTTCTCCAACTTTTATAAATTAATAAATGCATTACGCTTTTTCTGTACATGGGCATGATTAACATTTTTAAAATTTTGAGGGCGTACCTTTACTCCTCCCAATTCAGAAATGTTCTTTATTAAGCATAGAAACTTTCACTGACAAAGTTGTTCATAATGGTAAAAATTAATGCAATGCAATGGCAATGACCGCTTTTACACCCCACACACACAGCGGCTCACGTTTCCCACCCTTTGCCGTTTAAGGAATTTTTTCTATTTTCGTCTTCATTTTCTCCGATCTCCAAAAATTTCCTATCGAACTCGTCAGCAACAATAGGACATGAGTAGAAAACCCTTTTCTTTTCTGGAAGTAGAAAAAGTGGAAGATGATCATAAAAATTGATTGTAAAATACGAGTTGACAGAGATTATCCTCCTTTCGACCTTCGACATCCCTAAAAATTACACACGGTCTTCTGGCTCATCCCAGGAAGATAAGCGACTAAACTGTTGCAAAAAATGTTTTTTCACCAAACAATTCCTTAACCTCCGATCCCCTAAAAACAATCTCTGAAAATCTCCGATCCCCTAAAATGTTCTGAAGAGGAATATGGTCAATCAGGATTCTAAAAAAATGGTAATATCCCCATAGTTTTTTCTCAAAAATTAACATTATTTTGGAAATCCCTGGGAGATTTTTTAGTAAATAGATTTTTTTTATCACATATTCATGTTTGACATAGCTCTGCGGGCTTCAATAAAATACAAAATATATGTCGCAATAATAACAAAAAGGCAAATTGGTTGCACCCCCAAAATCGTACCACTTTTTTTGCATTCCACTTTTTCAAGACCAAAGACTATTAAACAGTTTTCAATAATAATTCTTTTGAGCATTTTTGCAAAATTCTAAGAATCTGATAGGCTATTAGTAGTCTTGGAGAAAATTTATTCCCAATTCCTTACCGATCGATGAATTAAGTTTTCAATAGCCTGTTTTCTCTTCTCTCTTTATTCCAATTTTGTCTTTTTTATCAAAATATTTCAAATGATAATACGAAAACGCGATCCTCATCGATCCTCCGTCTTCTTCCGCGCATTCTCCGCCGCCGCATTGACCCGTCTCCGCCAGCTGTCCATCCACCTGGGCGGCGTCCGCTCCTTGCCAATGTCCGGATCGCCCGTGTCCAGGAGACGGCCCAGTTCGCTGACCGCCCGGTACGGCATTCCGTAGTCAGCCATCTCGAACAGCTTGTTGATCTCCTGAACGTATCGATTTTATTGATCGGAAGGAATCAGCTCACCTCCTCCTTCAGATGTTCCCGATCCGGCTCGAAGATCAGTTGTGGGATGAGCGTGTGTAAGAACTGAAATTCGACCATTTAAAAGTAAAATGTTCATGGAAAATGCACCGACGACACAAACCATCTCATGCAGCCGTTTGCGAAGTGTGATCTTGTACTCGTCTAAGCGATCTTGGATCTCCTTAAAATAAATGTATTGATATGCTCACAAGAACATGGGAAGGTATAGGTGGCAGTCACTCTCCTCTAATAAGGGAAAAATGAAGAAGAGAAATAGAAAAAAAAAACAGGAAAGAAGAAATTTTCGGTCGATTGTGTGCCGATTTTTTGTGTTTCAAATTTTTCTCTCGTCAATTAAAAAAAAGAAATTTTCCTTAAATTTTACCAATTCCACCTATAGGAGAAGTATATGCAGGTCTTAAATCAAGCGATTTTTAAGGTGAAAAATGTGAATTTCATTGGTTTTTTTGCCATGTCTTACCCCAGGACCTAACGACTCTCTTCCTCTTGTTCTTCTATGCCATGAAAGCAATGGTTGAAAATGGAATAGGACAGTAAATAGCAAAGTTCAGTTTTAATAGCTTTTATTTTCTTTAAAATGTAAAAAAGAACGCAGCCGCCAGAATGGTTTTTGAAAATGTTTCACTTCAAAATTGCCATCATATACCTGATCCTGCTGCACATCGCCCGTACATCGCCAATGCACCCTTACACATTGCAACTTCGCAGGAATAGAGACCTAAAAATTTTGAATTTTACGCATTTATGTGGGAAATTACAGTTAACATTTCATTTCATTTATTGCATTAAAACAAGTAGAAAAATTAAAATGGTGAATTGTCCTTTTTTGATTTGTTGCTCGTTCAAATCTTCTCGATTGAAATTTTTTGTATTTTTTTTGTCCCCACTAACAAAATTTCATTAGGCGGTCTGCGCTTGGGACTAATATAACAATTTTTTCGGACCTACCCGAGTAAGCAGGATACCCTTCAAAGCTTGTTCGCCGGTTACCAATCCGGACAGCGCGTCCATGTACAGCACAGATAGTTGATGCCTCTTGCGTTCATCGACGAAGCGAAGCGGGCATTTAGCAGCTTCCAGCAAGATTTTCTGTTCAAAATTTAAAAAAAAATATTTCCTATACCGCCGGCATACCGCCGGCCATATGCCTAACAATAAGTAAATATTGACACGTGAGTGGATCCAAATTTCATTTTTTAGCATAGTAACTACCAATGTTCCTCACATGATAAAATTACCAAAGATTGGGGCATTTGTTAAATAATGGGATCTTTTCGACTTTGTACATGTCAGCAGTGTAATACGAAAAACAAAAACGGTAGTTTTCAACAATGCGGCAAATATTGTTCGGCCAAATGAAAGATGCCTCTTAAAGCTGTTATTTTTTGTCCCAAAACTTTGTTTAAAAAATGAAAGTGCTACTTCGCAATTTGCACTCAGAAATTTTCTCAAAACACAATGCAATTTGCAAGATGAAATTTACCATATTATTTAGGATTTTTATGATGCCACTTTCGCGTATTTTTAGATTTATTTTAAAAAAGAGACAGGAAACTAACCACGTTCCCAATGTCATCTGTTCCGAAGCTGGTCAGGTACTCTCTCGTGAACACTCGCCTCATCTTCCTTTGCGTCAAGGGCAGACTCTCACGTGTGGCTCGAAATCCTTGAAATTTGGGCGGATGCATGCGAAATTTGCATCTGTTCGCCTTCTCAATAGGGCCTATCAGGTGCGACTTCTGCCGATGGGCAATCAACAGCGAATGGAGAGGAACGAGTTCTAACAGGGAGAGCCATGGAGATGGAGAAGCAGCGAGAGTTCGAAGCATTCAAATTATGAATAAACAGTTAAGCTGTAAATCTAAAAAATGAGGGAAAAGATAAATAAATTCGACCCACAACTATTTGTAAAAATGCAAAATTTTAGTGACTATTAAATGGAAATCATGTGATGGGCAAGCAATGAAGGGAAGTTAAGATCATCTTGGTGGCCCACGCAAAAAAATTGACAAACACATCTTTGTGGATGTGGACGGGTGATGGGTCTGTCTATACTAAAAGAGCAAATGTAACGGAAAATCCACAAACAAAACGCCAATCAAATTAAACGGAGGCATGTTTTCAGAATGATTTATTAACTCATCCATCAGTCCACATCCATATCACACATTTGCTGAATTTTTGTACTGTACTTTTTGTTTAAATCAAAATGATTTTTTGTGAGCTGATTTGTGAGCTGATTTAAAACAATGTATTGACGAATTTTCTCAAATTATGTTGTCGTGAAGTCTGATTTTTGTAAAATCAGTAAACCAGATTAAAAAAAAAGAAATGCTATTTTACATTGTCCCAATGAATGAATAATAAATATTGTCCACTATCACTTCCCTGGTTGGATCATCTATTTGGTGGAGAAAAGATGGATCGAGGATTGATTTGAAATTCCTAAACGGAGAAATTGTTCCTTGCGAGCTTTGCTGGAAGAGGTTGATTGATCTATCGGCACAAGGTTGTCAATTGTCAAGTGTTCAATTGCGAGTTGCCGACCCAGTTCTGGAGTCGATATCGGGTAAAAAGTCGCCATATATAACTGATTAACTTGAATATTTGATTATTTCGTGATGGCGTCTTTCAACGAGAAAAAGTGTCTCACAACTGACATTTAAATTTGAATGTTCAAGTCCAAAACATGAAAATACTTAAGAACATCTCATCAGCAGGCTCTCATTAGATAATATATTTAGTAAATCCCAAATGAGGAACTTATTTGTCCAAGCAGAAATGGTCAATTTCGTCTTTATTCACTCGTCTAATAATGTTGACATGTGAATATTTAAATAAAATCAAGGCAAGTAGAGAAGCAAGTAGAGAACAACCATACCATGATAGTGAAGTGAAAGAACAGGAATGTGAGCTTCAAGTGTCTGGAATGGATGAAAATGGATAGAATGAATGAAATTAAACGTCCAATTAAACGACAAATGAAAGGCCAATTGGTAGGCACACCCAAGAAGCTGGCAATGAATGAATGATGAATTGTTGCACAAAAAAGGAAGAGAACCCGTGTTGGAGTAGAAGGGGACAACAACGCACATACAGCAGAATAGCGGGAAAGGACAATAGGCAAATAACTGTGAAAGATCGATGATAAACAGAAGGCCATTCAGCAAAGAAATCAGAGGACACGGAATATGCCCACAGTCTCATCGCTTAAAAAAATGATTAATCAATCCATTTGAGACCTATATAATTTCATACTATAACGGGCCTTATGTGTTTGTTTTCAGCAATACATTTTTTATAAAAATAATAAATATTCAACAAACTTGGAAGCCGTAAAGAGCAGCTGTGAATTTGCACACATGCTCTGTATGCTTCGTGAGTGGCTTTTGACCTAAATTTGAGATAATGGTGATCAGCTCAATCAGTTAAATGTAAAAGATGACTTGGCCCAGTATGTGAAGCTTGTTTGAGCTTGAAATGTCCCAAAGTTTCACTGTTCCGCCACGACACCCAGTCGCCAATGCCGCCTTGTCCTTCAGCTGTGTTGGCACCAAACACATTGCTCTGATTGTCTTAAATACAAATCAATTTCGAACAGTTTATTATTTTAATAACGACTAACCATGCGGTCATGCGGGTCAGGCTCCACGTGGTCTCTTTTGAAATCATGCAACGAGTAACGCATCAAACTCTGAAAAAAATAATTAAAACATTCTTTTTTCTTTAGTAAGTAAAATGAGACCTTATCCTTTGAGGCCGAGAAGAGCGAATTTTGATGGATCAGAATCGACGTTATTTGATCAGAGTGCACATCGCCCAGTGAATGCCAAGTCTCAGCATCATTCTTGCTATCCGAACGATCCATCATCCTGCCAGTCATAAGCGATAGAGGCATATCAGTACAAATGGATATCTAAATGAGTAGTAATGAATGAAATTGCAAAACACATACATGGGAGGTGGGGAGAAGGGTAAGCTGTGAAAATGTTTATTTTGCAACATTACGTCAAGTTCTCAAAATTTTTCACCGATGACTAAATTTTGGTTGCTATCGCTTTCGTCTGACCTGAAATGGCCTTATTAGTCTAACAATACTCCTCCTTTCAGTACATACTAATGTAGTATTGACAAGATTCAACCTGTTTGGAAGAAGCAGATGCAAGGCTGAGTCTGGTGAACCTAGCTGTTCCGGGAAGCAAACTTTGTGTGGCAATATGGTGGGAAGAAAGGCTGAAATATTTTTTTTAATTCTAACTAAAAATTCCCGCCATTTTTATTCAAAATGAAAATTGAAGCATAAATGTAAATGGCATCAAAAAATACACATACTCTGAAGATCCGATGGTGCCGATGTTCTCAAGACTCTCCAGATCCCATGCTCTGATTCCACTTCGACATGTGGTGAACAAACAGCGCTGCGTAGGCTCTACAGCCGCTGCTGCTATGACACACTCCGATGGCGGTACATTCTCATTGCGATCAGTATGCTCGTTCTGACCCGCTTCCGTCAAGCCCATCGAACGCAAATGTTTCACACATAGCCCTGTTCGGAGGTCCCAAACCTAAAAAATGACAGTATATATGTATGTGTAAGAGTATAAGACTTCATTAGACTCATAAGCGAACCTTCACTGTGTGCAACGCACAGGTGAGTGCCAACTGACGTGATGACAACAAATGGACAAACATCACGTTGTTC
>JAEHOM010000639.1:0-10737 GCA_016433075.1 Hoplolaimus columbus | reverse complement strand
ATTTTATAGAAGAAAAAATCGTCTTTAAAAGATATTTTCTAAGATAAAATGTCTGCGTTGTTTGCCTTTCTAAACCCGGTCCGACTGATCCCCCCCCCCCTCCTCCCAACAAATCTGATGTGGGTTCCAAAGACCATAGCATGTTACTAATAAGAAATCAGTTTTCCAAAAATGGTTTCTAACTTTTTAAAATCCAAAAACGCACTTACTTAGTAAATCCCGAATTCTTTTTGGCGCCGCTACCACTCTTATTTGCTTTGTCCATTTTCGGTTTCTTCTGTTCGCGTTTCCTTGGCGCGGGCTGATTTGCAGACCGACGTCGTTTTAGAGCCGAAATCATGTCGTCATTCTCCATTTGTTCATCCTTCGGCTAAATTTCATTTAAATTTTAAATGTCTCTTCTCTTGAACCTCGGAAAAAAATGGTCGACCTATCCCACTAGTTCACCCAGTGGGATAAAAAGCGAATGCCCCCCCTTGCGCAACCATCTGCAATTTGGGATTCCTTATGCCTATATGCTCAATTTTCTTCGTATCGCGTATTTTAGTGTCTTCGAATTTTTAAAATTCTAAAAAGTGAATATGGTCTCTATTTTGCTATGGGCCAATTTTGGGACATACGACATATGCTGCAATTTTACCTTCATTTTCTTGTTAGCCGATGAAGTTGAAGCAATTTGGTCCGGTGTAAGGCCTGGATCCTCCGATTCGGATGTGTCCGGTTCCGATTCATCAGAGCTTGATTGTGAGCTTCCCCCCTCTGCACTGTTGTTCGGAGCAAGTTTAGTACTGGTTCTGGCGATGTTCATCTCGTAGATGCAAGATCTGATGTGCTGGTCAACCGCTACCTTGAAATCCTCCAAATGGCAATTGAACTTTGCCTGAAATAATTAAATTTAGGATTTAAGAGCTAAAATTGTCCCAATGTCCTCTGTGTGTATTATATATATAAATCCGAAAAATATAATTCGTTTCATCCCATGTTAGGTGTTAGGTACTTCCATACATTTTTGTTATTTCTAGATTATGAATGTGAGCCCTCCCCCTTTTAAATAGGCGAGTATTTGACCAACTTCCCTAAATTGAACAAACCTCGTGACTCATCAAGTGATGTATTTTCGGCCTGGGTAGCTAATCAAATTCTATTTACCGGTTTTCCCGTTCGGCATCACTTTGATAATTTTTTGAAGTGAAATGACTTACTCGAAAGTTGCGTCAAACGTGAAGCTATGTCGATTTTGACATCGACCATATTCCCCACCATCAAAAAGTCCTAATTTTCAAGCCAAAAAATAAATCTATTTTTTTTTTATCAGAAAACGATTCTTAAAGTAACATATGAGCTTGAATAGTTCAAATTCCAAACCTCCAAATGTTTACGCATCATCCGACTGGTGATCACATCAAGTCCCTTTTCGGCGATAAACAATTTGATTTCTTCTCTTACGTGACTGCTGTCAATTGGTAACTGTGCCATCGCCATTGTCTTCTTAATATCTCTGAAAAAGGAACTGATGCTTTCATGTCTAATAAGCTAATGACTACTATAATGAATAATGATGATCTGACTTTGATTTAGGAAAAGGGCAGACAAGAGAATACTACTACTGAGCTGCCAAATTGTCGAGCGTAGACAACCATCGACGAAGTAGATTTTGCAGCGAATGTGAAGCCCTAATAAGTGAAGCCCTGCACTTAAAAGGAGGAAAAGGGGCAAGCCACGCCCACCTCACGCAAACGCCACGAAAAGGCGACGCCACGAAAAAGAAGCAGGGGAAAGCCACGCCCACTCCTTTCAGCGCGCATATAAAAGGCGGACCTTTTCCATTGTTTTTACTGACATTATGTTTCATTCGTTTCAAAGTTTACTTCGGGAGAAAAAATCACGTTGTCTACGCTCGACAATTTGGCACCTCAGTACCTCTCCCATTATTTTAACTGCTCGCATATGTTCACCATAATATACACGTTTAGCATATCCGAATGCTATTCGAATGGATATCCGACATAACATATCTGAATGGATATGTTCAATGAAGGGCTATTTATTGGAGAGGATACGGTGGGAGGGAGGGAAGATTGGATGGAGTGGGAGAGAGAAGGGGTTGAAAAATCGATTAAACGGCAGTGGTAGGAGAAAGGTAGAGAGGGAGCGGTTGAGAGGAAGGGATCTGTTTTAGAGAAGAGGGAGAGGAAAAAGGCAGAGAGGGAAAGAAGAGGAGGAGGCTGGTGAAGAGAAGTGGGAGAGAAAACCATGAGATGGAGAAGGGAAGAGAGACTGATGAGGCGAACAACTAACCAAAAGACCGACTTCATATGAGTGAGAGGGAGAAGGGAGTTAGGAAAGAAGAAAGCAGAGAAGGGGAGAAGCGGAACAGACGCAGAGAGAAGAGAGAAGACTGATGTGAAGACGGAAGAAACGAGACGAGCTTTTGAAGGAGAAAATATGAAGGAAGAGAGAGGGAACGAGGGGGCATGAAGAAGGAGGAATGAATGAAGGGATGGAGATGGAAGACCGAAGGGATGGAGGTGCAGGATGGCCGGAGGGAGGATGGAAGAGGGGAAATGGAGGATGCCGGACGGAGGGATGGAGGATGACCGAAAGCGGAGGGATGGATAGATATGATGGCCGAGACAAGTGGTAGATTGAGGGATGATGTAGGATTAGGTTGGGCAACGTACTATTTAAAATAGCGCCACTTCAATACATTTATCCTGAATCGCACCCTCTAAAAAACAAACATGCGGAGTTCGAAAATTTATAGCTGTTGGAGAAGTGGGTACCCGATGCACGGAGGAATGGAAGTAGGAGTGGATGAGGGAGAGAAAACTGTAAAAAGAAGTGAACTGCAAATTTATGTTTTCAAATAATAATACAAATTGTGGATTTACAGAATATAAAGGCTCAATTGCATTTGCATATAATATGGAAATAATTGCCATATATAATCACAGATAAGACTGATAATAGTGTAAAATGCACATATCTGAACCAGTGTTTATCCCAAATATTTTCTAATCCCATCTCCAAAAAATAACACATATAGGTAGGTATCTACAGATATAAAAATCATATGATCAAATAACAGGGACGGATTTAGGGGATACACGAGGTATCCCTCCCCAAAGGACGAAAAAAAAAATTTTCGTGGGCCGCGAGAGAAAAATGGAATAAGTTCGAAAAATTTTGTTTAAAATAGATAAAAATTTGACCAATTTCCCTACCAGAAAAGGTCTAAAATACCAAAATTTTCTCCGTTGGTTCTTATCGCAACTGCCGGCATCTTCCAAGACCTCAAAAAGTATCAATTCCCCTAGGTTCCTGATAAGTAAAAGGGAAAATTGACTTTTCATTGGAATAAAAATGCATTTTTTGTCTGAAAAATGCCTTTTTCGGTTTAAAAATTTCAATTATTGTCGCACCATCGGTGCAGTGAATATTTTATTAGAATTTTGGACCTCTCAATAGGGGGTAGGGGGGTACCCCCCCCACCCCCATACCAAAATCCCAGTATCCTAGATCTGTCCCTGTCAAATAATAAGTTAAAAAGTAGCAAAAGTATGTAGTAAATTACTTGATGAAACTGAGAAATCAACAGTTGAGAGAGAGAAAGAGAAAAGGCCTCGTTATTTCGTTTTTATGCGCCAAGGCTAACAAGAGCTCATTATGTCCATCAGTCCAAAGTCGTAGCATCCGGTAATGGCAATGGCACGGGGTGTGAGTGTCGGCGCTGGTTTTGATAAACAGCACCGCGGTGACGAACCCAAACTGCACGGAATGGACAGTCCATGTTTTCGACATTGTAGACACAGTCTAAGTAAAGCCCCTGAAATTGAAATTTTGTGTAATTAAAAGGTATTAAAAACCAAATGTCAAACTCATAATAAAAGCCAATTTATACGACTAATTTTTCACGACCAACCAAAAATGTCCGAGCAAATGCCTAAATAGGATATACGATTGAATTGTGAATTTGTAAAAATGTTGAAATCAGTAAAAGCTATTTAAGGGAATTTCGATATTTTCAAAAACCAGATCTGCATCAAACTAGTACTTGGCACCCGTACTTGTACTCGTAACGAGCAAACGAGTGCGAAATACGAGGCCCAAAATATACGAAATACCTCGGCCTCGGGAATACTATCAAAATGCCTGGAAAAGGCAAACATTCCTGGGTTAAATACGGCATGTACGAGCTTAAAAAGCTGGTACATGTCAAAAGTACGTACGCGGGCGCCGGGCGGCTCCCCAAACCGGCCAACCCGCGAGTATTAAAAAAAGCGCGTACGCGTCTGGAAAGCTCAGGTATTTTTGTCACCCGAGGCATTTTGAACCTATCCGGCTATCCGCCAAAAAATGGTGGAACGATAAGTCCAAAGCAATAAATAATAACTGCAACACACATTTTTAGGAGCTAATTGCAACGAATGAATGCGTGCACAATGTTGATGGCACACCCGCGCAGCTACCTCCGCCTCCGTTCTGGCGCTGTCCAACCAATGCCATTCGCCACCATATTCGTCCACATACAGTGGCCAAACCCGTTCGGGCAATTGCGGCACTTCAACGCTCAATGTGGCAGAGCATATGGTCATGGCTTGTTGCTGAAGCTGAAAGAACTGCTCCCAGCCAAGTCCATCGACGGATGTCGTCTGTGTCTGTGGTTGTTGCTGTTGACTGGTAGTAGCAACAGGTTGTTGTTGACTGGCAATTGTAACAAGTTGTTGTTGACTGGTAATAGCAACAGGTTGTTGCTGATTGATAAAAGCAACAGGCTCATCAGCAAAAGAAAATGCGGCGGTTAAAGCCTGATATAAAATACAAGTAGGATTTTCCTCCGAAAAAATCTTTTTCCCCAAAACTCCCGTAAATACGTTGAGTTTTTATGGAAGATGGAAGTGATTCTTGGAAAAAAGGCTATGCACAATTTTGTTCATAATTTTAAATTTTAATGTGCGAATGTGAAATAATCCTGCTAGAACAGTATCACTTATCATTATGTTAATTAAAAAAAATAGAAGACTAAAAAGAATAATAGAAAATTGAAAAAGAAGCATAGCTGACAATTCTTTCTCGATTTCAAAATTCCCGATTACATTTCTAAAAAAGTATGGCATTTCAAATGTGTTTGGATCCAGTTTCAATTAAAGTAAGAAAATGACTAATAACTCCAAATAAAGTGGAAAATTATAAAAACCAAATGAAAGTTCTTCACACAACCATTATAAGCCATTAAAAATCGTTTAAAGAATGGTCTACAAAATTGAATGTTTTAAATCTTCGACAGCTACCCCGCTTTTCGAATTTCGGAGTAGACAAAAAAAAAAGAAATTACAAAGAATAATTAAGAAAAATGTTCAAGTTGCATAGGAAAAATGCATTTTAAAAAATTGTTTTGCACCAACTTACGCAAGCATTTGCTGACAATTTGTTGCTTTGTCCATTAAATTCTCTCTTTGCCGGGACCGGATCCATCGGATGGTTGTGTGCTTGGCCATTTGTGTACACCGCTCCGTGGCTTTGGAAATATCTGGCGCGAAAGGGGCAATAGCCATACGTTTTTCGCTGCACCATACAGTTGTGTCGACAGCAGAAGTACACTCTCTACTTTGATTTTACCGATAAATAAATTCGAAAGGTGCAAATTTATATAACAGATTTTTCAAGGGATAAAAATCAAAAATTAATTTAAAAACCCAATGTAATCTAGTAGACTGATTTTATTAATTAAAAATTTCAGGTTTATTAAAGAGTAATATAAATTTCAAATTTAGTACCGAAATCTAACGAATTTTAAATTTGAACTTTAACACCATTTCGGTCTTCAATTAGTTTTTAGCCTAGCATCTATCTCAAACTATGCGGTTTTTCGTTTTTTTTTTCATATTTTTACATACATTCAGTTTCGTGTTGCCTTCAAGCTTCAACCAATATACTTTTCGCAAACGAACTATTTCTTGGGCCCAGTGTTCAAGCCGCACATTGGTTAACCATGTCCAGGTTTTGCCATTATAACTGATGCTACCGCCGGCTATCTCGAGCCCGTGGTCCTCTTCTGCTGCAAAAGGCGTGCCAGTGGTTGCTTCAGCGATTTGTTGTTGTTGTTCATTGTCTTGCTCATTATTCCTCACTGCAATAAGAAAATGTCAAAGACGGGGACTATCAACAAATGTCTAAAACGAAAAATGTCTAATGCCTATTTGCTCGGGACATATATGTCCCGAGTAAATTTTAAAAAAACACGTGAAATACGGCAGAAAAGTGCCAAAAAAACACGTACCTGTCAAAAGCGCGAATGTAGACGGCTACCCCAGATCAGGGCAACCACCGACCAGCGGGAAACAAAAAATAGCGCGTACGTGTCTTTAGACATGGTTTATAAATTAGACATTTTTGCATTAGACATTTTAGGGGGCTTCGTCAAAGACATGCTAGAGGAACTATCAGAAGCCTTGGCCATGTGGAAAACGCATTCGCCATATTCCTTCCCTTCCTCATAGAAAAAATTAGTGTTTTGTTCATATTCCATGAAAATCCCGAATTACGGATGTCAGATCTTATAGATATAAATTCGCTGGTCTGAAATTTAAAGATATCGAGAATTTCTTTATAAAAATTCACATTTGGGATAAGAGAAGGACAAAACACAAAACATAGCTATGTCTGAGCCTTATTAAAGAGCCTTATAGAAATAATAGACTAATTGTTTTTAAAATCTGAAATTACCTTCACTTGACCTAGGCAAATCGATATTTTGAACATTCAATCGAGTAGACGATGAGGCCGCCTTAAGTTGTTGGTTAAGAAGAAGTAGGATTTATTTAATTTGTTTTTTTGACGTTGATGGTTTTTATGTAAACCAATTTTAATGTCTCGTTTAGTAAAAAAATAATTTTATAGTAGATTAATATCAAAACTTTTAGTTCCGAAAAAGTTTATTGGATTTTTGTGTTTTCGATAAGGTTCTTTATGAAAAATAACCTTTTCCATGCGCTGTGTTGGGATGTTTGTTTGATCACATCTTTGCCATTCCATTGGTAGTGTGAAGTGATGTGAAACAAAATTGTCTATAAATGGACAAATCAGAAGGAAAATCAATGCCAAATTTGGTATTTAGAGCTTATTTTCGATTTTTGCCGAAAAAACATTTTAAAGGCCTGCGTCTAAAAGGCTCAATGCTCACCATTATTTGATGGAGCTGCAGCATGCCAAACATGGCCTTGGTTGGTTCGCGATACAAAATTCACAGTGTAGGAAGGCAGTGTTGCCGGTGGAGACTGAAGCTGATTATCGGCTTCATCCAAGTAAATGTGTACGGAACTGCTACCGTTTTGATCTAAAATTAAATAAAGCTGTAGTTTAAACAAAACAAGCCGCTGGCAGAACAGCTGTAGATATTTTTTGAAGCAAAACTTCCACTAATCATGTGCTATCAGTCAGAGAAAAAACAAAATGAATTTTACCGTTTTTGCCCAGATCTTAAATTCCTAGCATGAACGTTATAGCAATCCGCATGTCAATAAGAATGCCGTAATTTATACGTAAACTGTATGTGCATGTCAAAATGCCTATTCCATTTTAACTTATTGATCCCTCGTTCTTTATCTGGTTCATGGGGCAGCCGTTTTAATTGATTGGTCCAAAATAAGTTTTTTTTTTGAAATTTTGACTTGTAGGCTGTTTGAACGCGCCACCCACGAAAACCCTAAATACGTATTTTCAGGACGAAAATCTATTTTTTTTTTCGTCCAATTGGGGGGAGGGGGGGGACTAAACTGCAATATTACCGGATATCAAGCTTTTTAACCAGCTGTATTCTCTTTAAAAAACTAATATGGAGTCTCTTGACTCGTCGGAACATAAATTCTGATCAAGTTTCATATTGATTGTTTAACGGAAAAATGACAGATAATTAAATCGGATGAATTATTCTTTTAATAATAGTTCGTATTCGTTCGTTTATGGCATTGGCGATGTACCGGTACCGGTCAAACTAATTGAATAGTAAAATGACCCGTGCGTCCTGTCCCCCAAACCCCCAATTCTTCCATGCAGTATTTATTATTGCCTGTAATAACATAATAAGTAATAAGCATACCTTGATCATTCATGCCTTTTGGATTGTTTAGGACTGTTTCCAGCCAGTTTGGCTGTCGCTGTCTTGTCAGCATATGGTGCGATGATGTTCGGGAGAGGTGTAGTTTCTAGTTTGGCCTGCTGAATCACACACTCATTAACTCTTCATCAATTGAACAGTCTCAGGCAAACAATTAAGCCAGCTTTACAATGAATGTGAATGTTCGCTGGTTATTAAATGAAGCAGCGACTGTATTATAAAATTCACCTAGAATTCTGAACGCAGCATTACAAATAAATTTAATGGTCTGCCAGACAGCAGATAGGTATGTAGGAAGTTTGGTATGTAGGAAGTTGGATTGAAAATCAGAGCGAAGAAATTGGAACGAATCCAAACCCATTTATTCGACAATGCATGCATTCATTTACATATGCCATTATGCCATATATGCTAATGAATTTCAAGCATGTGTATCATTCATCATGAAATACGATATATGAATTTCAAGAATGAAATTTGTAATATGCGTTCGATTAAACAATCTTCGCTATTTCGTCAATTCCCTATCTTATCTACCTGCTCTCTCTCTGCTGTCTGGCAGCACTACAGTATAGTCGGTTCGTGGAATAATTTGATATTTAGTATTTGCTCATTTGCTTGCTGTAGACTTTGAAAAATTCTTTTGAACTTTCATTCATATTATTTTTATATGTATAAAAATCAAACCACATAACATATGAACAGAGCAGAGGCCAATAAATGTGCCGCACGCGATTGGAAATTGGAACAATATATGATCTACTGATCTAATACATAACAAATATATTCATATGTATATATAACTATTCCACGACACCATTATTAAGGAAGGGATGGATTATGGCGCACCCAGCGGCCACGGCCGCAGCCCAGCACCCCTCCCGCTCATTTCTCCTTTGTATGTATAACCTGTATAACCTTTTTCATCCATTCTATCCATTCATTCTCCTCCGTCTATGCACAGAGATAGACTAGACTATCATAATTTCTAATCGTAATCAGTATACCAGTAATTAATAATCAGTAATCACCAGGGATTCCACCTCGACTTTCGAAAAATATGGCGAATGGGTAAAAAAAACTTTATATGGCAATTTTTTTTCAAAAATATGGCATTTATATGAAATCCATTTTTTCTGATAACACAAAATTATAAATCATTTATTCTAGCGCCATATTTTGCATTTCCTTTGGCCAATGTTAATAAATCAGTTTGCGACAGAAAATAATCAAAAGCAGCATCACATTCAAAGGTTGAATTAACTTTGACAAAAACAAATGAGTTTAGACTTTCGGGTAAAAGGCTGTTCTCTTTCGTCCAAATGCCTTCATCACCGAGAAATGCTTTCACAGAACGCATTGGATGGGAAGTTTCACTTCAATGACTTAATCAAAAAATTTGTCCAATTCCGCTGATTCGCTTGAGCAGAATTTTCGATAAAGGCCGTATATATTTTTTTGAACGGCAGCTCATCCTTGAATATGAGCCAATTCAGATTTGGAAAATCATTCTGTTCCTCATTTTTCTAAATGTTTGATTAAAAATACAAAAAAAAAACCCAAAACTAATTTTACTGCTCTGTTTGAAAGGTGATCATTGGCGCGTTCTTATCGATCACCTTCAAACTTGTTTTGTGCTTTTCCTTCTCGATGTGTGATTTGATAGCCCCCATTTTTGCAAATTTGAAATGGCCATCGCACGCACGACAATAAAACAAAGGCCATTGAGATTTGGCAATCCATAAAGCGTTATTGGCGTCAGTAATTATTGAAACGAATGTATTAGAAGAGCCGGAAGATACAATTTCATTCTGTCTGGCTGCAGTCAAACATACATAAATTACATCCTAAACTTCTGTATACATTCGTTTCAATAAATAGTCAATAAATTGTATTGGTAAATCTCAATGGCTTTTTTTTGGAAAAAACCTGCTCCTCTCTCGGATTTTTCAATTTGTTGATCGGCATAATCCAAATATTTTGGAGTCCATTTTGTAAAGCCACCGGTGGGTTGATCATGAGATTCCTTTCGACGTTTCCTGTTCTGAGAAGTTGAGCTTGTCGGCCTTATTAATCAAAAAATTTAACAAATCACATAATTTATTTTACCTTTCATCGGGTTCAATGATTTCTTCGTTTTCATCATAAACTGCAACTGCGCTTTCGTGATCTAAGCTCACTTCTTCCGCATCTGATATAGATTCATCAGATTCAGGTTGTTGTCTGAACATTGTGCTGATGATGAATTAAATTGTTGAAAAAATCGGTTATCTTGCTCATTTTTAGATATATGGAAATAGGAAGGGAAATATGTTTATATATAGTGCTAGTAAATACTGAAAGACAGGGGTGTTTTATGTACTTATTTATGATTTGTATTTATTTTGACCCTTAACATATTTTGTATTGTACTTACTTTCAAAAATTTTCAAAAAATTTGATCAAATTTTCCTAACAGAAAGTCTAAATTTCGAAAAATTTTCCCCGGCGGCGCTTATCCATCCGCACCGACCCCCAAAAACCTAAAATTCAATTTTCCAAAAAAAAAAAAGCCGAGTTTGCTCCCAAGATCGATAAAAAAAAACGTTTTTTTTGTGCCCCCTCATGGTCAGAGATAAAAT
>JAEHOM010000638.1:0-10739 GCA_016433075.1 Hoplolaimus columbus | reverse complement strand
TCTTAAAATTTTGCAGTCTCCTCCGCCTCCCCATAAAATCGCCACTGCATCAGCGGTCTTAATTCACAGGACAAAGTCTCGGGATCGATTCCCGAGGTATGACTTCTTCGCATAAATTGCTGTTTTGAACAGATTTCTAAATTTTTAAGTGTTATAAAACTCAAAAATGGATGATTTTTGCTTAAAAAAATTTAAAATTTCATAAGCAAAATGGCAAAAAGTTATCAGGAATCGACTTTTATGGTTTTTAAATATTCAAAAATTTCGGGAAAATTGCTGTTTTAAGTTAAGGTCTTTCTCTATGGCTTTTTGCTTTTTAAGACATACACAATGTGTACATTGCGTATTTTGTTGAGTTCGGTGAAAATGAGGACGAGGACTGGCTGTGCGATGTGTGGCCGCCGGAACGAGAAAACGAAAAAACAGTGGTATTTTTTCAAATATTAACATTGAACATTGTTTATTACACTAGTCTTAGTTAGTTAGTAATTAATACCATTTTTATTTTTTTATTTTTTTTGTTGATAGAAATGCATATGGTTTACTGTATATTATCCGAGAGTAAAACATATAGAGTCAGAGTAAAGCATACTGAATGGTTGACAAGTGTTGACCAATAGAGGTGATAGTTTTTTTTACAAAGTATGTTTTTGTACAGTAAAAAGAAAATTCTTCATGAGGATCGATACTCATGCATCAATACTTTTTTGTTTGTTTCTGTGATCACCACATATAAAAGTTTCTTGTTTGTTTTTCCTCTCTTATCTTAAGGGCTTTTTAAAATATGTCGAAAAAAAGGTCGAAAATGTCACTTTACCGCCACGAATTTCATACACAAGGCAGTACCCAGGAGTCGGGTTTCGGGGTAGGGGCCGAGCTGAAAATTCTATTTTTAGGGGTGTGTTTTAAAATTGTGAAAAAATTGGCATTTTTTGAGACCAAAAAAGGCATTTTTTACCCAGAAATTCGTTTTTAAGGCCAAGAGGAAGCGTGGCCCCGTTGGCCACCTTGTGTACGGTCTTGCACGTACGTGCTTTTTGAGCACGTACGTGGCATATTTAGCGTTGGCATTTTTGGCCACCTGTATTTACACTTAAAGTCTAAAGCTGTGTAAATTCCAGATCGAAGTGACAATTATTCCGTCCGAGACATGGGGAAGCCTTTACAAAACTTATTTTGGTCTCGTGGCTGACACTGAGCGCAAGCTGTGCACATTGCCTTACATGTTTGCCGATCTGGGCATGGAGGATGTGGAGGAGGAGGAGGAAGGCGATGAAGTCATATACACGGGCGAAATAGCGTAAGTTTCGCATTTTTAGTCCTTGGAAAATTTTTTTCTAACATATTGGGAGCAGGGACATATTCAGGGTCTGAAAAATATGCAAATTTTTTCATATTTTTAAGATTTTTAACTTGGCATTTTTGACCAAAAAGGACAGCTTTTCGCCCAAAAATACATTTTTAGTCCAAAAAGGGCAGTTTATGGCCAATTTTTTGCTTTGGATTTATCGATTTCTGGACATTTTAAGGGTGACAGGCAGCACCCTATAACCTATGGCCGCCGGAGAAATTTTCGGCAATTTTTGAGTGTTTATGCTAAAGAAAATGACCGATTTTCAACGAAAATTTTCAAAATTTTTACCGCTGTGAGGGATCACGGATCACGTGCCCCACCCCACCACAATTACTAAATATGAGGGTTTGTATGACATAGAAAATGAACAAAAATTTGAAGAAAATTATCATCCTCCAAACTACAACAAACGACTTTTTTATGCGTCATTTTTTTTTTGAAAAAATCAAAAAGCTTATGGCCTAGGCTCTAGACTTGGTAGAACTTGGCCGTGTCAGCGCCGCGCCGCGTGCGCTCTATAACTTTTTGAACTTCTGGTTTTGTTTTTTCCAGAAAAAAAAACTTATGTTCTAAAAATTGTCCAAAAAAATTCTATTCATTTTGTTGCCTAAACTTTTTTTTCGCAAAAATATCTTTCCTGAAGTTTTTTTTTAATTTAATTGCTTTCTATTTATGGCATTAAGCATTTACATTGTGGACACCGGGCCGGGAACGGGAAAGGACAAGCTGTGCCGCTTCATGTTTTACTCCGCGGAGCTTCCGGAACAGACCCAAGCGCTTGTGGACCGCGCCAATCACTTGGCACTCTCAAGCAACATCAAAGCGGATGGCTTCATCTACAACAGTAGTTTTTAGCTTGAAGCAAAATTTTCTCGATTTTCGATGACAAATTTTTGAAAAAAACCGAATTGAAATTTAAACTCATTCTGAAATGATTAAGGCATTTAGGTTTTATAGTCTGTCTCCGATTCTTATTTTTCTTTGCAGAATCATAATTTCGTAGCCATAAAAAATTTTCAATAAAATTTTTCGCCGCGCTTACTGTATATAGTTTATTGCCCATTGACCACCTATATTTTGTGGCAAAAATTACGGGTTTTGCACTTTAAATGCAAAAATTACTGATTTTTTAAAGCTTTTCGGAGCAAAATAGACCCAAAAAATTCAGGTCCTTTTTGGACAAATTGAGTTTTGAGAAGGTTTTGGGTTGCGAGACAGGCGGTGCCTATGGGCGCGACCGGGAAAAACTTTTGGAAAATCGATCAAATTTTGCCAATTTTCATCGAAAATTTTTAAATTTTTCCTTTCGGCCACTAAAAAAAATGTTATTTTTTCGCAGTTCATGGGAAGATGCATATTTCTCCACTCCCCCGGCTACGGACCTGACACTTAGGTATGTTTTTGATGAGTTTTTAACATTTTTCCGCTTTTTTATGTGTTTACATTTTAAAAATTTGAAATTTTTTGAAAAAAAAATTAGAAATTACTAAATTTGACCTTTTTTAAAGCATTCACGCGGCACCTGTTCTCGCCCAAGTACCCGACCCAAGTGTTCGTTTTCCCGGCCGAAGAAATTCGCGGCTTTCCGGTCGGCTATTGGATGAGCATTGAGGCCCAGTACGACATTGAGACCAACGAGCACAACATCATTGGCGCTGAACTGCTGACGAACCGGGACATTGTGCCGCACAACCGCATTGATCAGGGCCCCTGGCAGAAGTATGAGGTCAGATCGGACAGAAGCTTTTGATCATAAAAATCAGAAACTCCTCTGGTGGTTATTTAAAAAAAAAATTAAAATTTGTGAAAAGCACTTTTTTGGTGGGTGTAAATTCAATCAATACACATGTTTTTAGCCATTTTTAAGCGCTGCAGCCCAAAATTTTTTTAACGTTTTTTAAAAAAAATTTGAAGAAAAATCGACAAATTAACAGTTAACAGGAAACTTTAAAATTTTTTGGACTTCAGTTGGACTTCCGATTGCCTTTTAATTTTAATTGATCACTGGAAAGCTCATTGAAATTTGAAACATTTTTTCCGGCCTAGTCAGGGTCTAAAACACTCATTTGGATCCAATATTTTGTTGATTTCAAAAAAAAACCTAAACTTAATTAGGAAGTTTCTTAACTTTCCGAATTTAATTTTTTCAAAATTTTTATTTTAATTTTTTTTTAGTTCAAAATTGAGGCGGAGCTGAGCACGGAAGAGTTTGCCAAGGGCTTTCTGCACAACAGCCTGTACGGCTTCGGCTTCATTGCGGACCCGGATGGGAAGTTCCAGCAGAGTAAGCGGACCAAAAAGTACAAAGTGGTCGTGTCGGCGGACCGGCGAGCGGTGGCCGTCACACTCTTCAAGCTGGAGCGGATGACACAGAACAACGAGAAAATGATGGTGAGTTAGTTCAAAATTAGCTTAGGTTTAAGCAAAATAGTTTAAGCTTTAAGCTTTAAGGCAATGTTGGCTTAAGCTTTAAGCGTTAAGTCAAAGGTGGTTTGGGCTTAAGTAAGTTTAAGTCATTGTTGAGGAGCTTTATTTGGCTTAAGCTTTTAAGTCAAAGTTGTTTTGGACTCTAGCTTTACGTCAACTGGTTTTGGGTCTTTGGGTTTAAGCTTTAGGTCAAAGTTGGTTTCGGTAAGTCAAACACGGTTTGGGCGCAGGCCAAACCTTTAAGCCAATGTTGATTTGGGTTTAAGTTTCATGTCAAAGTTGGCGAATAAGTCTTAAGCTTTAGGCCAATGTTGATTTATGCATAGGCTTATAGTCAAAGTTAATCTGGAACTTAAGCTTTAGGACAAAGTTGGTTTAGGTATTTGGGTTAAAACTTTAAGGTCAAAATGGGTTTAAATTCAATTTTTATGAAGAATCCTTTTCGTTTTTATTGTCAATTTTTCCCATTAATTCAATTTTTTGTACAGTTTGAGAGGAAGCCGAAAAATGGTAAAATCCCATACAATGATGACAATGTCGGAGAAGGCCAAAACTATGATGATCTTGACAACGCTGGAGAAGGAGATGACATTGGCTTGGACCTGGGCGATGTTGAGGAGGAGGAAGCCGGGCCATTTACGCAGGTCTGTAGACTTAACCACTTAAGGCAGAAAAATTTTCGCAGGTCCAAATTAGTCAAATAACAAAAATTTATTGCCTTGTACAAACAAAATTTTTTGTTTATTTTTTTAAATTTCTACTCTAATGGAGCTGAAAAAATGGCAAAAAAGTAATTTAACCGATTTATATATGCTACATATTGGATTTTTTTTCTCAAAATGAGTAAAAAGAAAGCAAAAAAAAGCAAACAAAAAAAAAAGAAAATTCGCGAACTTGTAATTTTTCGGCAATCCTTGCCAGGGCTTTAACCTGGAACGAGGGGAGGGGGGAAAGGCTAGTAAGAGCTGAATCCATCCCACCCCCGAACCGCGAAAAATATATAACATTTTCGGCGATCAGGAATCAGGAGAGAAAAATAAATTTATTTTTTGATCAATTTCCTTTTTAAGCTCAATCCTTAAATCAATTCTGAGAATTTCACGCATTCTTCCAAAAAGTGTTTTTTCTGTAATTACCTCCTACCTCGAACCCCCTCCCCCCTCCCGACAGGTGGACTATCTGCAAGAATACGCGATCCGCGAGCGCAAGCTCAAGGCGCGTGAGCGGAAGCGGGCACGCGACCGGCTGGAGAAGCAGATGCTGGAGGTCCAGCGGCTGGACCTGGAAATGGCCGGCGCGCGCGCGGAGGAGGATGAGGAAAAAACGGTTGCTGATCCGCTGCCGTCGACGTCGTCCGCACGCCCTTAAAGCCAAACCCAAAATTTTTTTGTTCCAATTTCAACTTTTTTTCGGTTCCGAAGTTCCGGACCGTTTGAAAATTTTCCGAAACCGGGAAAACTGCCCTTTGTTCAGAGATTTTTCCAATACATTCCAATCCCACTTCATTCACTATACGGATTTGAGCAATTATAACGCAATATTCACGCGTGGGGGGTCCTCTGCCAAAATTTTCAAAAATTTTGAGTTTGACATTGAAAATCTTACGACACGAATCCCTATGTACGGGTACAATCCACGCGTGAGCCAAACATATTATTCCAGATATATCGGTGCCGCGTCGGAAGAGAATTTTTCCGGAAAATGAACCTCTGAAAATGCCAATTTTCTTTCGACGCGATACTCTGATCCATTTGCCTTTGTCATTGCCATTTTTTGAATTTGAGCACCAGATTGATATGCCTTGTTTTTTTCAATTTTGCAACCTACTTTTCACCATGTTTGTTGTTTATTTAAATACGAGTTTGTTACCCATACATATATGTTTTACATTTATGAACGGCTTTAACCGATAAAAAAATCGCAGAACTGAGGTATCCCAATGCGTTCCATATCAGGCCTGACCCAAAGTATTTTTGATACTTGAGTGAAGCCAAAAGAAGCTCTGATCTCCAAATTTTGTGGAAAAAATTCTCAAAATTTATTGAAAAATAATAATAAAATTGAAGGGTACAAGTGCAAGTGAGTGTTAGGACATATTCGTTGACTAACAAATCAGTAAGACTTTCTATCAAACCCGTGGTAACACAATACAATTCTTCAATATGCAAAAATTTTTTGTAAATGGTATAGAAAATCTTTGCATAAATTGGAAAATTTAGGAATTTTTTTTGAGATGATCAACAGAATTTCTCTGGTTGATCTCTTAAAATAATGCAATTTTTTTGGAACCTCAGACAGCCAAGAGATTGTCATCAACCAGTGGCATAACCGTCCGATGAAACACGGAATTGGTCATCATCGGTCCCAATGGCGGGCGGTGCGCCTGGGGACTATTTATGTTGGGCATATGAAATTCATTGATGGAATGCAGCCGGTGGAGAGAGGGAGTGAATGTCTGTTCGCACTGTCTCATCACATGCTCACTTCTCTCGCACTCTCTCACCTAAAGTGCACTCTCTCTCCCCTATTGCTTCCGACCCACTTTTATGACTCATCATGGTCATGGATGGGGGAATTGCGTATGCGTGAAATCAAACTGCGCCAAATAAGATGTCTTCAAAAAAAATTATTTGGCCAAACTTTTTGGCAAAAATTCTCAAGAAAATAAGTTCTTAAACCACACCACAAAATCTAATAATCCCCCCCCACCCTCATTCTTCAATAATAGCCAAAAGCCCAAAAGGGGTTGAAAAAAATAATCAATCCCCCATGAGGCATTATTTCAGAAAAAGCGCATTTTTGCTTATAATTTTTCAGTCATAAACATCTTCCAGCACATATTTTCCACGATCGATCAATCGATCCTGTCAGAGAAAAAGGCTTCCTCCATGGCCATGGCCAGCCATAGACATTTAGTATGTATTCCACCCAGCAGCAACTGCTCGTCGTCCTTGTACAGCTCCAACTTGTTGTCCTCATTTGCGGCGCTCTTTCCCGTTCATCCTCTTCATACTCAACCACCTCCTCCACCTCGTCCTCATCTTCATATGAGGACATTGCTGATGATGGTGAAGATGGTGAGCAGAACAGCAAGAACAGAGAGCTGTTCGGCTACTCGGAGCAGGACGCCCAGCAGTTCATGCGTCTGTCCAACTGCAGCTACTATCTGGACAAGGCGGACGGCTGCGTGAAGAGGTTATAGACCTTTGGGTCTAAAAATCCCTAAAACATGGCTCTATAAATTTGATAATCTCGAAAATCCAGAAATTTCGTCCCCAAAAAACTCCTGCTGGAATGAGGATTTTGAATCGGAACTCTGGGATTCCGGAACTCTACAGACTAAGATTTAAGCTTGGGGGGAGTCCAAGGATCTGTGAAATCACGACAACCCAGAGATCCACTCCCATTTTGTGCATAAAATCCACCGGAATTGCCCGGAGAGATACGGAAATTCTAATTCTATTAGAATGGGAGTATGGAGTATGGGAAGTATTCATGGATTTATGTATAGGCAGGCATCTAGAATGCTTTGGGAAGTTATTCATGGATTTATATGCAGGCAGTGCTCCGGATTTTTTCGAATTTTCGAAAATTCCAAAAAAGTATATGAGGACAATGATGATAGTCCAAAATATGAATTTTTCCATTTTAATTTGGAAAATTTGTATGTGTATAGGCAGCAGAGATTGAAAAATTTTTGCTTTTTATAGGAAAATTTTTTCTTATTGTTTTTCGCCGGCTCCGGAGTCCGGAGCCGCTCCGGCCCTGGCTCCGGAGCCCGTAGCTGGAGCCGAAATTTGAAAAAGCTTATAGGCTCGGCTGGACGCTGCACTCGCGCGCGGAACGCGTCTGCGACTGGATGGGCCACCGCTGCGGCTTCCTTGTGGCCTTCAGCCGGCAACGGCGTCAGATTGCGGTCGCCTTTCGGGCCACACAGTCCAACACGCAGCTGTTGCTGGAGCTGAGCCACGCGGACTGGAGCCGAACGGTGCCATTTGAGTGGCGACCGAAGGACACGGAGGAAGTGCACCAGATGGGCAGGGTAAGTGGTCCGGTGGGAATAGGGGGCTGTTCGAGAGCAGTGTCTCCGTGCTCAAGAGCCGAAATTTGAAAAAGTCGGAGCACGGAGCCGGAGCTGAGATTTTTGTAACCGTAACTTGTTCCGAAAAAGTTGAAAATTTGCCTCGCAAAAACGATTTTTCGAACAATTTTTATGAAGATATTGACGAGTTAAAAACCAAATGAAATTTTTCTATTTTAAAGTTAGCTGGTGTAGAAGCCAAAATTGAAAATTTTAATTCTTAATGTATTACCGGAGGCGGCTCCGGAGTGGCTCCTGAGCCCGGAGCTGCTCCGGCCTTGGCTCCGGAGCCAAGAGCTGAAATTTGAAAAAGCCGGAGCCCGGAGCCGAGGCGCAACACTGTTTGAGTCTCGAATGCTCAAGTCTCGGAAAATTTTAAGTCTCGAACAGCCCTGGCTAGGCAGGAAGCTGTATCTGGACGAGCTGGAGATGAACAACATATTTATTGATTGGCAGACCAACGCGTACTTCGCAAAGGCGCTCTTCAAGCGGTGGCCATGGAAGCAAAGCGGCATGGCGACCGTTCAATGGAAGCGCAGATGGAAGAGATGGAGCAGCAGAAGGAGGCGGAAGCCCAGGCAGCCTTCACTGTGGCGTACTGTTGTGCGCATGCTGCGCAAGCTGGACATTGAGGTCAGAGGACGCAAATTTTCAGTGTATTTTTCAAAAATTTGGGAAATTTTAATCATTCTCGATTTTGAGGCCCAAAAATTTCGTCCTGACGATCTTTTAAATTTGGATCAGAGCTCTGGAAATTTTTTGGGACTGGAGACCAGGGCCAAATACTACTTAAGGATGGAGCATAGAGCAGCAAATTTTTAGATCTGTAACCACGTAGGAGCCTACCGTAGGACGTACCCGTGATTTTGGTCTAAGGTATCTCTATACTGTAAGACCTGAATTTTTCGGAACAATTCTTACCGCAACGTTGGGCGAGGAAAAACAGCTCAAAAATGACTTTTTTTCACAAAAAAAACCGTTTTTGATTAAAAATCCACTTTCTGTTACAAAAGAAAGGGTCCGATGGCGCCGATATAGGACGTCACCGGGGAAATTTTTAATGAAAAAAAAAATTGAAAATTTTTTCGCCCAAATGCATGCCTTTTGCGCGTGTAGGACAAAAATGCGTTCGAGCTGGTGTTCACCGGACACTCGCTGGGCGGCGCGCTCGCCTCGCTGGCCAGCTTAAAATGGGCACTGACCAACAGTGAAGATCCCGGCAAAGAGGAAGTACTGCTCGAAGTCGTCGACAAGAAGGGAGCTGAACGGACGGTGCAGCACCGAACGGCGGAAAAGCTGGCCCTGTACACCTTTGGACAGCCCCGGGTGGGCTGCCCACGACTTGCACGTAACTTTGACAAGCTGGTCAAGCGCAGGTCAGTACCACGGCGTATTGGAATTCTTGAAATTTCTTCAACTCCATTCCCGGGCTCAGTGTTGCGCCGGCTCCGTGCTCCGGCTCCAAAAAGCCGAAAATTTGCTCGCAAAACACACATTTTTGATTTTTCGAACATTTTTTTGAAAATTTTCACTTTTATGAAAAGTATTGACGATTTATAGGCCAAAACACAAAACTTTTTCCATTTTAATTCGGAAAATTAGCTTGTGTAGACATCAAAAATTGAAAAATTTACTTTTTACAGGAAAATTTTTTTTCTTAATTTTTCCCGCTTGGCTCTGGAGCCAAAATTTGAAAAAGCCGAACGAAATCGGCGCAATACTGCTCCGATCTCGTTCGATTCCGTACCAGAAAATTTTTCTTCGGAAATTCAGGTTCCGCATTGTCCTTGGCTATGACATTGTGCCGCATCTGCCACCCTGCAACCTGGACAACTGGATGTGCAACCCGCGCAAGGCAGACTCCTACTTCCATCACGGAATCGAAATATGGCATGTGCTTATTGACAGATCATTTTACGAGCAATTTCCTGCATTAAATTGGCAAAAATTTCATATATTGGCCTATAAATTGACAATTTAAAAAAAATTTAAAATTTTGAAAAATTGCGTTTGTGTGAGTAAAATTCTTGACTTTTTCAAGTCGGGCCTCCGGATCAGTTTTTTGCTGATCTGGATTTTTGACAAATGATTTGATCTGATCATTTGAGAGTGTGTATTTATGGATCACTCGAAAAATCTGCAAAAATGATCTGATCCTGATCCGGGATTTTCAAAAATGATCTGATTTGTGAGCTAAAAACCTAGATCAGGCCAGATCAGATCATTTTGAGATCAATACTCAGCGTTACTCCCTCACGTCAATTGAAGGTACCATCGGCGGCCTCCACACCGCCATGCCCGGCTCGGCACCTTTGTGGTCTGCGCCCAGAACGAGGACCCGAGCTGCAGTGACAGTGTGCTGGACCGGGAGGCACTGTTCAAGCGGTGGAAATGGCTGAAGAAGTTGTTGCTGAAGGGCACCCAACCCTGGCAACAGCCTTGGCACTCCAAAATACGCTGGAAAGCGGTGGTCAAATGGGTGGCACGGATGGCCAAACTGTGGCGCTACGTGGAGGACCACCGCGCATACTCCGAGGTCCCATAAGTCAGGGCTTGGGACTCCCACCCTTTCGACACCCGAAACGATTTTCGATTTTCAAAATTTTTTGGGGTTAAAAGATGGAATTTTTTGGAGAAGTAAGACCTTATAGAATGAATAATTTCCGGAAATGACTTGCAAAAGCCGGGCGTCAAAAATCCGAAAAATCGGAACCTGAAAAATCCGTGGGGCGATGGGGGTCAAAATGGAGGATTTTTGGCAAGAAAACCCTTTCTAGCCCTGGAATCGATGAGACGACCTTAAACACCCCGCAGCCATTTCGAGCACGGAGAAATCCTGATCGGAGAGCAGGCTCGTAACCGTAATCAGAGAAAAAT
>JAEHOM010000637.1:0-10740 GCA_016433075.1 Hoplolaimus columbus | reverse complement strand
ATAACCTCTCTCCTTTTTTGATTAGTTACTGTTCGAGAATGGGTCGAGAATATGGTCAAAAAGGCTCAAAAATTCAAATTTTTATTTATTTTTTCGTGTTTTTTTCTCTTCGCAGTTTTAATGCTTCCCGACCTAACTGAGCTCTCTTTTTTTAAAAAAAAAATAAAAATGAAAGATAAACCTACCATTAGAATCTCCGTCTCCTTCTTTCCATAAAAATGAGGTATAATTTGAGAATAGGGCAAAAAGCACTCAGAAATCCAACTTTAAACAGAGTATTAGTCTCTCTTTTTCTATTGCTTCTCTGTCGATCTCTCACTTTTAAGTGCGAAATAGATAGCATCCAAATGGGAGGGAGTGGCAGATTTCTCACTCAATTCAATTTTTTGTGTGCTTATGCGCTTATGACGTCATCGCAGTTTGAAATCTGTTATTACATCAATTGTTTTCCTTTTCTTTCGGTTGATAATGTAATAGCACTTAAATGTGAGAAGCATTAAAACTTCGAAAAAATAAAAGTGAATTTTCGAGCCATTTTGACCTTCTCGACCCATTCTCGATCTGTATCTAATCGAAAAAGGAGAGAGGCTATGCCAAGAAGCACGAAATTTTTTACATTATATTCAAAATAGCAAAAAAAACCAAAAAGTCGAATTTTAACTTTTTCGAATGTTTTTGCCCCTATTGTCGACTCATTCTCGAAATGTTCCTTGTCGAGAGGCGTTACACAAAGAAGCATAAAACTTCTTGAACTGTACTAAAAATGGCAGAGCAAAAGAAAAAGTAGAAATTTTGACTATTCTTCCTTAAATTTTGATTGCTTATACGCTTATGACGTCATCAGTACTTCGAAATCTGTTATTGCATCATTTGTTTCTCTTTTCTGTCGTTTGATAAAGTAAAAGCACGTAAAAGTGAGAGATCGACAGAGAAGCAAGAGAAAAAGAGAGACTAATACTCTGTTTAAAGTTGGATTTCTGAGTGTTTTTTGCCCTATTCTCAAATTATACCTCAAAGAGCTCAGTTAGGTCGGGAAGCATTAAAACTTCGAAGAGAAAAAACACGAAAAAAATAAAAATTTGAGTTTTTGAGCCTTTTTGACCATATTCTCGAGTCTCGACCCATTCTCGAACAGTAACTAATCAAAAAAGGAGAGAGGTTATGCCGAGAAGCATGAAACTTCTTACATATATTCAAAATATCAAAAAAAAAGTCGAATTTTGACCTTTTCGCATGCTTTTTGTCCCAATTCTCGGCCCATTCTTGAACTGTAACTTGGTGAGAGGTGTTACACAAAGAAGCATGAAAATGCTTGAGTTGAACAAAAAATGGCAGTAAAAAGGCGAAATTTTGTCTTTTCTTCCTCACAATATTAATTTGTGATTGCTTATGCGCTTGTGAGGTCATCAGAGTTGCGAAATCTGTTATTGTGCCATTTGTTTTTCTTTTCCTTCCTTTGAGAGGGTATGGCGCGCAAGTGGTAGAGAGCGGCAGAGAAGATAGAGAAGAAAAAGAGCAATGCTTTTTTTCTCAGTGTATTTGCCAGCTTAAAATTCATGTTCCTTTTCTACTTGTTTTTGAGAAATTTTGACAGGCTGTTTGGGGATTATATATAGAAGAAAGGATTTTTGAATTCTTTTGTGCATATGACTTATGACGTCATCAATATGTCGAAATCTGTTTGTTATTGCATCATTTGTTTTTCTTTTCTTTCGTTTAATGGCGAAATATGTGAGAGATTGGCAGAGAAGAGAGATAAGACTGCGGGATAGATAAGAAGAGAGAGTATTGCTCTGTTTTTCTTGTCTCAAATCTCTATGCGTTTACCAGCGAAGTATTCATTTTTTTCTTATGTACTTATTGGATTTTTAACGCGATTTCAAAAATCGTCTTTTTCACAGTTGGGCCTTTTGCAGTAATTTTAATTACATTTACATTGATTTTAAAAAATCGAAAAATTGGTACCCTGACCCTGAAAACCAACCCCAGATACCAGAAATTCGAAAAACTAATATCATATTCATGATAGGCACCCTCGAAAACCCCCGGGTACCAAAAATCAGAGCATATTACATTGATTTTAAAAAATCGAAAAATTGGTAAACTGACCCTGAAAACCAACCCCACCCAATGGGGTCCTAAAAGTGTCTGTGTTTGCTCATTCCACTGGTGGTGAACCTCCAACTTGCTCGTCATCCATCCTCAATCGATTAGCCTCCAGCTGGGCTCTGTCATCTCCTCCCTCACCCACACGACCAACCATTTTTTGTTTGGCTCACGCTCGCGTTCCATTCCATCTCTTGACAACGTAGGCAGGGTTCAGCGGACAGTAACCGGTTCGTTGCCCTAAAGGGATCTTTAACAAAATTCCTCGTATTTTCACGCCTCAGGGCGTATGCTGCACAGATTGTGCATACCGCGTTCTCCAATTTGTTCAGCACAGCCACGTTGGACACAGAAGACGGGTTTGGTGATATCCGCCAATGCCTTTCTTACATACATAGACATAGAATTTGAACTGACCTGAATGATCATTGTCTAAAATATTAGGTATACGCAAAACATTTTTATAAATGTTACCTATGTTTTTAATTTTTTTCCGTAATTTCTCTCCCTGACCCTGCCTTTGTTATGGTAGAGGAATTTTTTTTCGAATTTCTGATATATTTTTATGGAACGTGAGAAGGAACTGCTTGTTTGCTCAAACTAATGAGCTTCATATTTTTGTTATATTACTATTTCCTGTAAACAAGTTAAGAAAAATGGATGTATCAAGACTATAACCAAACCAACATTTTCTGAAAGCATTTTCGATTCATCCTTTCAACAGGATCAGCTGCTATTACTGCACAAGTACATATGTGCTGATCAGCAGCAGCTGCTCGTTGATCTTCTTCCAGATGCTGCTCTGTTCAGCTCTTCCTCATCGCGCGCGGGATGTCCCGTTAATCCGCGATCACTCCGGCGACCCCATTCCCATCTCGCGCATCTCCACTTCTACACACCCCCTCTCCCGCACACTCAAGACTCACCGTCGGTCTAGCTCAGCCCTTGTGGTTCCGTCGGGGGTCCATTCGATCGTGACGACCAAATTAGAGTAGCACCTCCGCTGGGCTGTGCTGCTCTCACCTCAGTTATAATTAATGTATTGCACATAATTTCGGAAACTGGAACAATTTCGGATGGCGTCGCGCACATCAAACGCACCTAAAAGGCAATTTGGCCAAAAGCAAAAGGTTATCTTATCGATCAGAACAGTTAGTCTCCAGTATCCTGCCCTGATTGAGTCCAAGCGTTTTTCCATTTTGAATTTCGCATTTCTGTTTTTATTTGGATTTTTGGAGAAAAGAGCAACCACATTTCAGGCCTTTGTGTTGGCCACTCAAGGACTGTTCGTGGCCCCTACACATTCCGCTGTTGAACTCACGGAGCCGAAAGAAAAGGAGGTGGTGGATGGGATGAAGAAGAAGTCCCCGTCGTCGTCATCTTCATCATCCTCCGATGAAGAGAAGGATGGGAAGGAGAAGAAGAGGCCACCACTGAAGATCGACACGGAAAAGCTGCTGAACACCGACACTATGCCCCACGAGGTGAGCTCATGCCATCGAGAACAATTTTCGTGTAGGAAAAATTCCTCCAGAAAATAAGCTTTCATGCAATATGCTTCTTGCTTCATGGTGTTCCAAAGAATGCTTGATATCGTTGATAATTGGATTTCATTGTAATAATATTCCCGGGAATTACCACATTACCAGGCAGTAATGAAAAAACTAAACCGCCCTCTGATAGTTTATGGTAATACAATAACACACTGTTTCAGAGTTCATCAGTGTCAGAGTCGCCACCAATCGAGATTGAGACCATTGGTGTGCATCGAGATAAGCTGCGTGCCGAGGTGGAGGCTCGGTTGGCCAAGACACGTGAAGAGCAAGAAACTCCCGAAGAACATCCAACTTCTGAAGAGGAAGAAGTGCCGCCTATGTCGTCGCCGTTGATGTTTTTCCAAATGCGAGAGCCCATGGCGGAGGAGGAAGTGGAGGACATCGAGACCAAGCTGGGCCGCCCGCTTGACCGCATTGTGGAGGTAATCGTGGTAAATAATAATGTGTTCCTTATTACTGGGGAATGAATACCCAATATCCAACTGGACCGACCACCGACGATCATTAATCAATAGGAGACGATGACCCCCATCATCGTGACCCGTCCGCCCATAAAAGGAGGAGCAACGTTTGCTCTCCTCCTCCTTTGCGACCTTTGGTCCGCACTGACCTCCTCTTATCTTGGTTGGACCTATCTATGGCAATGATGGCCTGCCGCAGAACCACTGCCGCTGTCCATTCGGGAAAAATAACCGACAGGACCTGATTATAGTGACCACAGCTCCTCAGAACTCAATCACATATAAGCAACTAATAATTAATATTCCTTACTAAATCCGAAATATTTTATGGATTTCTCAAATTATGCAGTCCTTTCAAAAATCGACAAAAAAATTTGAGGATCTTTCACTTTTCTTAACCAATTTTTTGGAGGGGCTAGCCCACTGGTTACTGGCCGAGGACATATGTATAATGAGTCCAAAATTTATATTGCATCATCTTCAGCCTGAAAAGTTCATGTTCAGGAAGATAGTGACGAGTTGCGCAGTGCACAGTCCAGTCGCGCATCCACCGCGCGCGCACAGCAACAGCAAAGGGCCGCTTCCCGATCTGAAGAGGAGGAACCGGAGCCGGAAGAGCCACATCCGCGTGCACACGCGGATCCGCGTCCATCCGCCTTTGTGCATCCGCTGCACCTGTTGTTCACACGACAGCATAGTGCCGGAGAGTCCAGCCAGAGTTCGGGTGCCCGGGTGGTGGAGCTAAGCACTCCAGAGTTGGAGAGTGAGACGGCCAAAGAAGCAGACGCCGATCGATATCGATCGGAGCCAAAGGTTCCCCGTCTAGACCTGAGCGGAGCGCAGCCAGACACCGAAACGGAGGAGGAAACGCCGTCCGACACGGATACCATACTTGTGAAAGACAGTGAACCGGAACTGGAGGAGCCAGGGCGGACCGAAAGAAAGGTAACAATTAACAATATCAGTTTTTGGGTAGTTAGTATAGTTTCTGGTAAAGCTGATTTTCCAATTTTGGTACTTTCTTATTTTATCTCAAAAAATCCCTAAATACGTGTTTTCATGACAAAATTTGAATATCAGTTTTGATCGAAAAAAGAGGGTGGAATCACAAGACAGAAAAGTAACCAACTTTTGCAAATGCGAGCCCACAATAGAATCCGGAAAAACTTTTAGCATATTATGTAAAAAAAATGAAATTAAATCTTTTGAACATACCATCCGTCCTCCATGCACTTTTTGGTATATTTACAAACTCAGGTTATTTTGAGTCCTGATGAGCCGATTTTGAGAAAAATTGAGTCATGGCTTCTAGCTTTTGGAAATATTTGTTGTGTTCCATTTCTCAAATTTTTGGAGCTTTTCCAACAATCCTCATGCACTGACTGGTTAAAGATAAAGGTACATGCGAAAACAGTGTCGAAGGAATGGAGTTCACAGCACATACTAACGAAGGCCAATGAGACATCGATTTTTTGGAGAGACCTTCAGGAAAGGGAAAGTGTGAGTGTGCTGCGCGCTCTGATGTTGACCTCTCCATTCCCTTGACACACAAAAACACGGCACCCGCAAATCGACTTAAAAACAAGGATGGGATATGTACTTAACTGATTTTTAAGTACATGGTAAACATTTTTATTTTCGTGAGTTAAAAAATCAAATTTTATTTTTTTGCATCAACGTACTTTATATCTCAATCTCAAAAATAGCATTTTTTCGAACCCGAATGGTCTTTAAAAATATTTTTCATAGCCTCATTAAAATACATTAATTTCGCACAAAAATCGAGGTAAGAAGATTCAAAATAAGAAAAGTCCGCTTTTTAAAGTATATAAAATTTCAAAAAAAATTTGTAAATTAGATTTTGAAGCTTTTAAAATTTAAATGGCATGAAAATCTAATAAAATATTTTTGGAAATTAAAAATTCTTCATATACTTGTAAAATCTTTTAACTAAATACATATCCCATCTCTCTCTATAAATGCACAACCAGCAATACGCATTGCGGACTTCAAAAACCCGTAATTTCAGCAATCCGCAATTGCGTCCCAACCCCTGTTGCGCATGTTGTGTTGCATTTCCAAATCAGTAGGTCTGGGGGAAGAGAGGACACATTTCACACCTTTTCAGCCCAATTTCGATCCGATCGATCAATGGAATGTTCCCAATCCCTCCGATCGCACTCTCTTCTCCCGCTGCCCTGAAAAAATAGCTCATTAAAATGCATGAGCATCCATCATTCCAACCGACCAGGGAATGGGCGGAGAGCAGAAGCTGAGCAAAGCCTCTGCTGCCGATGATGATGACTGGGATCCCCATGTCCATTTTTGGAATGGACATTCCGACTTGTTAAAAGGAGACAGTACAGTTAGACCAGAAGAACTGATGAGTATCCCGGGAAACCACACAGCACACATAAAAAGCCCCATGCCCCAAAATATTTAGATTAAACTTGGGAACTCGAAATTCTCAAAAAGAAAATCGAATTTGAAAATCAAAAATTCCCAAAAGTTAAAATAATTCCCTTTATTTGACATTTTTCTGAACTATTAGAACCGGAGCCGGTTGAATAGGAATAATTTTGGAACAGACTGGAACCAAGAAATTCCCTCCCTTTTGTCCACAGGGAACCACAATAAGAACATTGCCCGGGGGAAAAACCCTTGCTGGAGAGTGTGTAGCAGCATACCTATTTTGCTCTGGTCGCTCATCACTGTCACTGTTGTCCCCGCGGGCGGAAAATGAGTGAATCATCGTCGCCCATCAACGCCCTCCCCTCTTCCGCCATTCCATCGCCATCAAAATAATACCTTTTTGCCTCCCATATTCCCTCTTAACATTTTAAGAGTCTCAATCGATCGATTAAAAACACTTGCCAAAAGGAGACAGAAGAGGGCAACACTCTTAACACTTTTGGCAACTAACGCACTCCATCATATTAGAGCTGCTCGGGGAATGAATTTGCCTGGAACCTGATTATAATGGGGTTGGATTCCTAAAATCAAAAACGAATCATGGGATTTATGGGTAGTGATTGGAAGTTTGATCCAAAACATCTCACAGCATTGAATCTCTCTAATTGTAGGTTTGGCGCATTGACTAACAAGTGTTGGCATTCCAAATCATCTTTCTATTAAACATGCCCTCAGGACATTGACCTTTGATCCCTTCAGGAGATTCCTGTGCAGATGTTCCATCATCGGTCGCCGCCCGGATTAGCGCCGGCAGATGCGGACCGGGACCAGGGTGAGCTGGTGGAGGCGATGATTGACCAGCAGATCCCGGTGGAGCGTCCATCCGCAATGTGAGTGCGAACTCTTCGGGGAAAGAGCCCCTTTAAAATTTGGCAAAATGCCCAATAATTTGATAGAATTGATGGAAGGCATCGGATAGCGATGATTTCTTATCGCCCTCCTCGATCTCCGTCCGCGCTCGGACAGACGGTCGGAAGGGGTCCATTTCGATCCGATCATCCATTCAATCACAAGTCCGATCGTCGTACGTACACATTCCGCCGTTTCAATTCATCTGTTTAGAGTAAAATCCAATTAAACAGTAAAATAGGCAGGAACTTATGTTAGGATTCACAAAATTTCCAATTAGGGTGTCCCGATATCGTAAAATGAGATTGAGATTTTTAGGTACGGATCAAGGTTACAGTTTTAGGATTTTTCTGCTCTCGATTCCTACTTGATTTCTTGTAAACGGTATTTTATTTGACTGGTAATTCAGGAGATTTTTCGTGAGTCTTGGGTCCAAAGGTCCCTGGGTCCTTGGGTCCCTGGGAAGTTCTGGGTAGCAACAGTTTCACATTTGGGCTTTACATATTTGGGAATTTGGTAATTTTTCCGACAGGGACGAACCTGGTCGTTCGCCATCAATGTCCATCAACCTTGACCGGAGCAGGGACTCGGAACAGCTTTTGGACCACTCACTGTGCTCGGACCCGCAACTGGACGAAAGTTTGCTGGCTGAAGCTGTGCTAAAGGCGCACCAGCGCGCAATGGGCGAAACGGAGGAGGAGGAGACACCGAGGGATGGCAAAAAGAAAGAGACACCGCCGCCGAAAGCAGCAGCCCTGGACGGCAAGAAGTAATACTTGAACCAGGGAATCGAGACCCTAATTTGTCTGGGAATTTGTAAGCAAATAGCACAACGTCTAATTGACATTTGTGAAGCATATATAGGCCATGTATATAGAGCTTCAGAAATATATCGCCAAGATACACCAAGGGCAGAAATCGATACATAAGTGTTTCGCCTATTGGTGATTGGCCTACTAGCCAAATTTGCCTACTGGCTACGCATCAGAAAAAGAAATACATCAGAATCCGCAAAACTGTTGGATTAAAAAAAGTTTAATACAAAAAATTAGAGTAGATCTAAACAAGAGTAGACCAAATGACAGATCATTCCATTTCATCGTGTCTGGCATTTTTGGCTCACTCGATCATTTTTTATATTCAGATTCTCAAAGTCAGAGGTCTTTTTTTCAGTATTGTTTTACTAGATCTTAAACTATCAGGCCTCCTGTCGTGGTGATGCCTTCCGAAGAAGAAGAGGAGCCGCTTTTGCCGCCGCCTCCTCCATCATTGATGCCAGCACCGGTTGATGCAGCTGCATCTGCAGTTGGTGCTGTTCCGCTTCCGCCTCCATCCGCGCCATCTGCACCGCCTCAGGCGACGGTGAAACCGTCGGTTAAGCCGTTGTGGGGCCGCAATGAGCGCCTGGTGGGTTACCTGCACGGCTACGGGCCGCCACTTCCACCGAGTGAGGGCAAGGAGAACATGATGGTCGGCAAGAAGCCGGAGGATCGGCATCGGAAGGATCAACCGAGGGAACGGCTGATTCCGATCCAACAGAGGGACACCGGGGAGCTGATCATTCCCTCGGCAGGTGCGCACTCACCATGGCGCGGTTCACCTCTGCTCAGCTCGCCGAGACGTATTGGCACCACATCGACGGAATGGAACCTGTACAACGGGTACAGAGGTGAGCAAAGTCAAACTTTTTGCACGGGATTACCTTCGGTTGCCTTTGGTACTTTTTTCTTCCCGAGCGAAAATGCTTAGTTGGCATCTCCATCCGTCCTTATCACTACCACCACTTCCCCCAAAACCTTCGCTTTTCGCATTTTCTTTTCGGATTGTGGCGATGCCCACACACGCCCTCCGCATTCCAGTGGGGATTGCTCACACTCTGCTGTAGAGTGGTGATTGTGAATGAGAGGGGAGGGGAGGGGGGGGCGTGGAGACGACTCATCGTCCTCTTCGACGTCCTCGTCATCTTTCTCTCTCTCTCTCTCTCGCCCGGAAGAGGAAGGACGAAGCAAGACATTCATCCACAATGATTGTATAGAATGGGAGGCGAGCAAACACTGCAGGAGACTCTGGCCAAGACTCAAGCAGTACACACACCAACATTGTGTATGTGTACAGGTTGAACGATCAGCAAGGGTCTGGGTTGCCTCGGGTCACTCGTACTTAAATAAGTAAATGGTACTGCGCAACCTGCATCGTCCACACTCCACACCGTACTTGTGGGTATTGTACCGTGTGTTGGTGTGTTTGTGCTCCTCCATTTGCTTTCTCCCCCCGCCCCCAAATGGGCTGTCCGCTCAAGGTCTTTCTTCTTTCTTAGGCGGAGGGCGACAGCGGAGGTGTCCTCCGTCCGCTCCGTCCATTCCCGTTTTATTGCCCCCTTCCTTCCCAAATGGAGAATCGATCCTTCGCACCCTTGGGAAGGGCCTTCCAGCGCCACTTTTGGGTGACCACTTCGCCGCCACCTGAAGATTTTGCCCAATTTCAGCTCCTCCGCCAATGTCCACCACTGCTGCTGCTGATCAACTCCATCAGCCTTTCTATTCGTCCTCGGCGACATCAGCACCACTACCGCCGATGGTATGTTTTGTTTGTTCTGCAAATGCTTCCGAAATTCTATTTTGTTTTTTGGTCCCAATCGGTGTGCATTTGGGCTGCCTGCCTCCTGTTTTCTTATCACATTCATTCTTTAAATCAATCAATTCGCCTCTACCATCCCCCCCCCGGCAGCGATTCCCTTTGTTTTTCCGCCCCAACGCGCTATTTGATTGGGAAGGGGCGGACCCGTGTTGTGGAATCGGCAAGGCTTCCTTCATCTCATAAGTGTTTTGTGGGGAGGAGGAGCCATCACCGATGGTGCACATGTTATATGGGCGATTTGGACAACATGTTCAAGCAGTTCATGGGCGTTACCCGAAACAGCTTCGATGGGTACACATACCATCACCAACCAGCCTCCCCATCAAACCTGTTCCTAAAAGCCCCTCATCAGCACATTTCGCCAAACCAATCAAAGCGGCGACACAAACAACTTGTGGCAGTCAGTGTCCGCGTCTGACACCATTTATGCCCTCGGGGTGGGGGGGGGGACGGGCTCGTTAATCCAATTTGTGAGCTCCTCCCCACGCCCCCCCCCCACTGTCTCTTATATACACCTGCGGCCGCCGCCGAATAGACAGCTGACGCTTCCGCCGACCGGAGAAGTCGTAAACACCAATAGATGAAGAGTATTCACGTAAACCAACAACATATACACAACGAGCGCTAACCGCCATCGCCAGACGGAACTAGAACACATC
>JAEHOM010000636.1:0-10747 GCA_016433075.1 Hoplolaimus columbus | reverse complement strand
GAATATATTAATATAGATATGCAAATAGACAAAAGAAACTAAATAAATTGTAGTGGAAATATTTTTCCTTCAAAAATATTATTACTTCGTTTTTGCAGAGGCCATTGACTCAATTGAACTCGAGATTGTCAAACGTCTTAAGGATGTGCCTGTCTTTGTACTCCCCTGTGTGCCTGTGTGTCTTTGCACTTAATTAGAGGATAAACGTTATGGCCGAGAGTGTGATTTATCATCATTGCTGAAGTTGCTTGACTCGGTTGAGCGAAACGTTCCTTCCGTATTTCAAATCGATGTTTTCCACATTAACATGGCACAGAAGATTTACTCCCGGCACCCAATATTGATGAGCACATGTTTGGCAACTTCATTAGCCAGTTGGATGCTGAGAGCCAAGCCAAACATAAAGGTTAATAACTAATACTGGTAATTGGTACAACTGTTTTAGAATTAAGACATTGGCATGCACTAATACACATATATCAATAGATATATACTTTATTTATATTACCTATATATATTTTTATTATTATAGCAAAACAGTGAAAAATTAGTAATTTATTAGAAAAATCCATTCCCTCAAATCTCAAATATTATGGATAAGAACAATTTAAATTTTTCATATGTCACTTTAAATCTAGTATATCATCATGTCATTTGAAGCATAGTTAAATATTGCAATTAATTTGAATCGTACATATATTTATGAAAGGCATTGCTTAGAGAGAATTTATAATTATTTTTCTCTTATTCAGTCCAACAAACATCAGCATCAAAACATGGTACATTTTATCTTAATTCTTTTATTATTTTGTTAATACTCAAGTGGAGCAAGATTCTGCTAGCGCTTGAGGAGAAGGATGTAAAGCCAATTCAAAAAAAAACGGTAGTTCTGCATTTTTGGGAGTTTATCGCGAAGATGTTAGCTTACGAAATTTTGGTAGTTTCCGAATACACCATACACTTGTTTTGTAAGTCTTTTTACAATGTTTTATTGTCGATAAATACGTAATTGCATCAATTGGACTCCATTGAATACAGTAATATACCTTTAAAATTTCAAGTTGTACTATAAAAAATAAGAAGGATTGAGAAATTTTAGAAGACAAAAATTTTTAAAAAAAATTCTGAGGCTCAGTTTAATTTTGCAATCTTTTTCCAAAAAACATGCTCACAGTCCATGCAGTCAAGAATTCTAAAGGGGCGAGTTCGAGAGCATATATCAAACGCGATATGGATTGATTGCACACAGAGAACGGAACACGTGCCGATTCGTCTGTTTCTATCTTTATCGCAAAATATATGAAAAATGTAAGCTTATATCAATTTATCATCATTATCACAGGTTGATTCATGTGCTACGTCATATAAAAAACTGCTAAAATAAGGTGAAAATAGCTGATATTATCCAGAAAGTGCTAATTACGATCATTTTTGTAAAATGAGTATTTTGTGTATGCTTATTATGAATATGAAATTTTGTAATTTTCATACTATGGAGTTCAAAAACAGAATTAAGACTAGAAATTTTAAAAATTTAATCTCCAAACTTTTTTGGCAGTCACCGGATCTGCAAACGGATGAAGCTGACAGTGCCTGTAAAGTACTGTACTGTGAGGAAGGATGAGTAAAGGTGGTGAACAGCCCAAATTAACTATGTTGATTTTTTTAGTTTTCACGATGATTTTGAAATCTCTTCGTATAAATTCGGTGGTATTTGTTTACCTATGATTCATGGCAGGAATGGAGAAGCAGATAAAATAATTTTTATTTCTTAAATATACAGTAAAATGGTGTGCAGCATGCAGCATTAAATAAAAATTTCCAATGTTGTTTGCAAACAACCTACCACGGTCCCGGAACAGACCCAACGACAAATTTAGTAATAGGAAACGGTGCCATTGGCCAGAGGGCAAAACGAAAGCTATTAATACAATGCAAATGTAAATTTACAAAGAAATGGCTATTGGACGTGCTAAAAGCCTTCCTTTTTGTATTTGGTTTTTGGTTTTGCCCTATGCTCACGCACATTTACCGCAGAAAATACCAAGTACGAGAATAACGAGAATATCCAAGTCGGACATTGTCATTTGTCACATATACCAACGTAAGCATATAAATACCAAAAATTTCTATCATAATATCGGATTTAATGTAATCAAATATGGTTCGGCCCTATATGCAAATCGGACCGTAATCCTTTTTTAAAACCATAATACACCAAGATTTGCTTTTTTATAGGTAATCGGTTTTCAAAAAATGGTGTTGATCGAAAAGGGGAATTTTTGCCTTAAACTTTATTAGTGAAGCACCGGCAAGAATATAATTTAATCATAATTTGTGCTTTTTTGGGACAAAAAATGGATTTTCCGAATTTTGATCTGAAAACATATATTTAGGGGTTTGAGTGTGTGTGTGGAATCAGAATTATAAGTGAAAATCGAAGAATATGTCCCTCAGTTATTTTTGGGCTGTTAATCAGTGTTGTCACGGTACCGGTACCGGTTCCAGGAGCGGAACCGCGGAACTGAAAATTTTTTAGAACCGTTTGGAACCGGAACCGCTGGAACCGGAAAATTTCCCGATTTTTTAAAGAAAATTGTCATTTTTTGGTCTTGAATTACATATATACGTCAAAAATTTTTCCAAGGCAGAACCTCGAAAACTTCAAAAAAAAATTTCTAAACCAAAAAGTGACTTTTTTTTTTGCGTGAAATACGATATACAAAAAACAAAAACACTGCTATTAATGCAGCATAGCTGATGGGAGGTGGGACTATGAACAAAAGTTGGCTTCAAAGTGCTCCAACGGCACCAATGCCAGCTATAATGATAGACCAAGTTCATATATTAGTTTAAAAATACCTCTATAAAAGGCGTGTATCAACGCCGACAGGCGCGCCGCTGGGCAAATTTTTGTCGAAATTAGTTAATTTTTGGCAAAAATTAGTCAAATTCCTTAAGAAAATAGGCAATTTTCATAAAATCCAGAAAATTCTGACTGGGGAAATTCTTGATCTGGATTCTGGATCTGGATTTGACTGTGGTCTGGATTCTGGATTTCTGGGTTAAAATAATCCAGAAAATCAATACTGGATCCAGATCCAGCCTTGGGCTCTATTAACTATTAATTATCATCTAAAATTTATCATTTTAGAAATAATATACTTATGCAACAGTAAAATGTCGTTTCAAAATTATTCGATGCCGACCAAGGTAATTGCATTTTTAATGTTGCAAATATTATTTTTAATAGCAATTGTAAAATTTAGTTGTTCGACAAATATGGCGTTGGACATTTTTCAAGCGATTTAGCTATTCAATTTTTGGTACGATGGCTATGCACATTACCCGGCCTGTTCTTCAATCTTTCTCTGTTATATGTCACCATATGTGAAAAGTAACTTTTTTTCTAATTAAACGATACATGTATGATTCTTTTTTCAGCATACATTAATATCATAAATTTGTTCAAAAATTAATTAAAATATTTTTAATAAATATTTAACATCTTATATTATCATAATTAGGATGTATGCTCTCATTTTCCACTAGAAAATTGCGTTCTGCCTCCTCCATTCTGTTGGCAATTGGGTCCATCTGCGATTTTGTCCAAATGCTCTCAAACACAATCACTTTTCTGATCTCAGCAGTTGGACAGAACTTCATCCGGAACTCAACATGCTATTTGCTGGATTTTCTGCCTAATGTATGCCTCCTCAGCTCCTCTTGCGTTGTTTTCTTTGTCGGCTTTGACAGGCTCCTCTCTGTTCTGTGTCCATTACGGTAATATACTGTACAGTAAAGATTGTAAATCTATGTAAAAGTAAAATAATCGGTCGTCAAAGTGACTTCAAAAGAAAATGTATCGAAGCGAATGTCTGAAGACTTTGTTAGGGTCTCCAACAATGTTAAAAATACCGACTGGGAAAAGAAACAAAACATCTGTTAGTCAGACATACACTTTTTATCTCATGCAAATAATCGCTTCACTATATTTTCTATGGCAAAAAACTTTTGCTAATTTTGGCTCCATTCTGTTTCTATTTTACGGACACATCTGTAAAATGTGGAATAGATAATGCCAAATCACAGGACCATGACCAATTTCATAACACCGTTCGATGTGAATTTTTAAATCAAAAAACTTTTTTCCACCAAGAACCATGGGATAGATGACAAATAGAAAATACTGCCAAATTATTTTGACGAGATTGAGTAGACACGAAAAAAACCGTAAAACAATCTAAAGCGAAAAAGCTGCTTGGCTGATTTGAATTTCTTTACTAGATTTTGAATTTGAATATATTGTACATTTGAATTTTTATAGTCATTTGCTTTTGTTTCAGATTATTTTACGCTAATTGACACACAATCTCGCCAAAATAATTTGGCAGTATGGATTATCTGCCTGAATAAAATAGAGGAATTCGCTTCGATAAACTCTTTCTTTTTGCCTTAAATCGCCATTTGGTATTCTGTTAATGGACCGTACTCAGCTGACTCATATTAAATACCGTATTCCCGAACGCTCTTTTTTTCAACCATCCCCAAAGGGAGACTCTATTGGAGAGGACGGTTTATATATTGGAGGTAACAATTATATACTGATATGTTTTTACCAAACCATATCTCAATCCAAACCTCTTAAAAATGTATATTTAGGAAAAAAATGAATATAATGTTGAAAAACATATTCAATATTAAAAAAACTTTTGAGATATGTTCATTTGGAGAGCGCACAGACAGTTTATATCGGCATGATGTTTTTTGTATCTTTCCTCTATGGCTCTATTGTGATAATTATGTGCGGCAAATGGACAATATACACATATCCTGACTGGTATGGATATTGGATATAGACCATATACCACGTCTCTCCGAAATTTTATTTATTTTTTTCATAAAATTTATTTTTGTTTGAATATGACAGGCCTGTTTTGTGCACCAATGGGGACATGTTTATGTTCGGCGGTATGAGCTCAATATCTATCCTAGGTGGGATAATAATCCATAGCTCTTCATTGCTAATCTATGTGTTTGTTGGATTGGCCATACGACACTATCAGCAAAAAATGGCATCAAAAGGTATTTGCATATTTTACAGTGATAATTTAGAAAAAATTATCAGTGAAAATATTTTTAGAAATTTATATTTATAAGATATGTGTTTGTTGATCATCTATCCATTATTTGAATTACCGTATTGCCTCTAATGAGCCCCAGGAGCTCTATTTTTCGACCACTCTCGAAAGGAGGTTAAGCTTTATTGGAGAAGATTTTAGTGGAGGGGAGGTTATCTTCAAAAATATTTTTAAAAACTGTAACTGACCAAACTTAGGTACATGTGCTAATTATTAATTATTTGGAGGATTGTGATCAAAGCATCGATGAACAGTAAAGTTGTGACTAGCAAAACCAAATGCATATAGTCAGAATTTAAGCAAAATATTAAATAAAATGCAAAAAATTTGCCAAAAATCTTAGGTACAATAAATGTGGCAAATCAACAACGCCTTTTCAAGTCTTTGGCTGCAATTATGGCGCTTGTTGTGGGCTCCTATTTCATCGTCAGCCTTATGTTTTGGTTCACCGCATCGGTGACTAATCCCGTATGGATAGCTATGCGGCCATACATTGGTGTCATATTGACCTGCACTGGCGCAAGCAGCAATGCACCAGTTTTATTTGTGTTCAGGTATGCGAAAATTTATTTAAAAAAAATTATTATTTACGTTTTATAAAGTAATTAATAAAATTATTCAAAATTATTTATATTGTAAAATAGATTGTGAAGACTCCTCCCCAAATTTCAGTACTGATTATCGGCAAGCCTTTCGCAAACACCTTAGAAATTGGCCAATGATTGGCAAATGTTTTAGTGCCAACAATACCATCACAAACAATCTGGCCATTGTAAGTACACAACCAATCCAATGTGCTGCACAACAGCAGACATCATCAAGAATCCCGACCGGAGTGAGGAGAGGAATGGCTCCAGTCGGTCGTTAGACGTTCAAATTCATTTCTAATATATTTTATTCCGAATTTAATTATTATTTTGCATAAAACATACTCACACCTCACGCATTAATCACTTCTTATATTGGGCTGAAGCCGAGAGAGATGAAACTTGGAAGGAGGAGGGACCAAAAATATGCAAAACCAAAAATTTTTGACTGAGCACCGGTTAAGATTGTGATTAGTTAAGAAACTTTAATTTTTACAAAAAAAACGATATTATCCGAAAAAAAAACATACTTTTTGTGCACTGTTTTTTGCATCCGTAGGTTTTCACGGTGTTGATCACGAATTTAATTTGTTTTTTTTTCTAAATTTTCTTGTAGGATATTGAAAAACAAGGGTAGATCTCATGAAAATTTTAAAAAAATGGTCAGATTTATTGTAGCCTAGACGATCAATATCAATAGGTATCCAAGGCTTCTTATCATGAAATGATGTTGTTTTTGAAATCCACCAGCAGCTGGGGCCCTTGATCATCTAGTCGAGCCTTCAGGTGTAGCCTACATTTGAGTTGGGAAAATCGAGTACTTGATGGAATAAAAAAGCTTCACTTTTTTTCCCTCTTTTTTTAATTGTCTTTTATTTTTCATTTTTAATTTAACAATTTCTTAAACTTACCATTTCTGATTTAATGCCGAACGTGCTGTTCTAACCTAACAACGTGCTCCTATAACAGCATTGACTTCATTTGTATTGAATCACTCATAGTGCATTTTTATGGACAGGATTGAACAACACGAATTCTGCATCGCATTCTGCCATAATTGCTTCCAAACGTGAAATTGCGCAATTTTCATACATAAAGTAGCAAATTTTCCTGGGAGCATTTGGTCTTTTTTGACGATTTTTTATTTGTTTATTAATTTATGCGCAACTGCTGTCCAATATTACTGGCTCCTATTTTCCAATCTACAATTTTGCAGTGTACAAATTTCGAATGCATCATTTTTAAATCAATATCACATTTGTTTTCTTGAATAAAAATATAATTTTTTCCTTTCAAGATATTTCTTTTCTTTTCGTAAATGTTAATCAGTAATGTGGATGGAAATGTGAAGTTCTATAAGAAGTTCTCGGATCTTGCATGTGAATTTGGATGCGAACTTCTTGGGCATAAAAGAAACATGTTCTTTGAATTTCTTTTTAAAGTTAGCTTCCGCAACAATGCAATTTTAAGAAGGTATGCGAAGATAGGATAAATTTAAAAATTTGCATTGAATAAATTGCGTTACATTTTTAGTAAATTGCGCTGAAACATAAATATGAAGTCCAATTGCAAGATATTTTTTTTCTTATTCCTCTTTTCTTCTCTCTTCTATATAACACTGCTCAACACTTCTGCGGGTATAGAAGATCTCCAGGTAGATGTGGTAAGTTTCCATGTTATGAGCACTGTGAAAACAGCTCTCGACCAGATGAAGACATTCGGCAAATCGGCTCGCACCAGCCGCAGCACCCAGTCGTGTCTGTTCGTACTGTAGAAGCAATTTAGTGTATCGGACCGATTCGGCATACAGTAACTCATGGACATGATTCGAAAGCTCGGATATTGCTGAAGGAAAAAATATGATTATAAATAAAAAGTGAAAAATGCATAATTTAATAATGAAAAATATCACTTTAATTAAAGAAATAAAGGAAAAGATGATATAGCGTATTAACTCTAATAGAGCAACTACTCCCCGAAAGGTAGCATTTTTTGGAGGCTGGATTTATTTTTATTGGTCACAGAATTGTGAGGGTAGCGTTGAGCTAGCTATATTTACGAATTTTTGTTAAAAATAAGTTTTTTACAACTATTTGAAGGTGGGATTTTATTTCAAACAGACCCGAGAGGAAGACTTTTTAAGACTGTACTGTAAATGTTATGAAATTTGAAAGTGGTTCTCAAAAAATATAATTATTCTGGTAAAAGTCGAACGGTAAGTGTATAAATATTATTAAAGAAAGATGCTTTTAACAAATAATTAAAATCGATGACATTTATGTTTTGTTAATTTGCATAAACCGTGATGTGAATGTAAAATCGCCAGCATTAGCACAAATTCAACCGGATCAATTGTGTTCAGTCGCAAAAATGGCTTCACTGAGCATATGAATACCATGTTGACCAGCTGCTTTAGACTGAAATATTCCATATTCTCTTAATTTAAAATACTCTCTAATTTAAGTATTTTCTAAAAGGAATACCTCGAGAACGAAAGGAGAATTTAAAATTATGGGTTCTGCCTTAAATTAAGCTAAATAACAGATTGTTGATTCCTTTGTTAAGTTTTTTGGGCCCTACTTTAAAGAAGCCTCCTCCCATCAACAATACCTATGTGAATGGCTACCCTAAACCCAGACCCTAACCCTAAAGACCCTAAGACCCTAAACCCTAAACTACCCTAAACCCAGCAAAACCCGCGGAATATTAATGTACGCACGTGTTTTTTTGACACGTACGTGCTTTTATTAAAATTTCGCGGGTTGTCCGGGTCTGGGGTAGCCATTCACATAGGTATTTTTGATGGGGGGGGGGGGCGTTTTGCAAGTAGGGCCGACTTTTCTTTGGCATAAAATAATGCATTTTTTGACTGAAAAATGCCTTTTTTGGTCTAAAAAAATATCAATTTTCGCAAAAAATTTTCGCCTTGCCTTCGGCACGGCGAAAATTTTCACGAAAATTTTGGGAACCCCACCATCGGTACTCCCCAGACCAAAATCCTAGATACGTGCCTGGGAGGAGATAAAAAATCCGGTTTGACGCTATTACCGATGTCTTTATGAGTATTTATCAAATTTAAGGTAACATATTAATTTTTCTACCTCCTTATGTTAATCTAGAGAGTGCAAAAATTATAGCAAAATACAATGTTAATGATAACACAGCATCTATATGCATTGATAAATTTTATTCCTAGGAAATCTCAAAAAATGTTAATGAGAACTTAAACTGACAAAAACTAATTGACAAACTCAATATAAATGGCAAAAACTTAAACTGACAACTGAAAAAATTGTATTAAAATGAAACTTTAATGGAGAGCTTGCCATGTATTTGTGGGCATTGTGCACAATGCTATCTGTGGAGGCCAAAAAAATGTCGAGTGAGGGAAAGGCGTTGAAGAAGTTGTCGGGAAATTTGTGCATAGAGGCCAGAAATAAGAGACATCTCTGTTCCACAGTTCTCATTGAACCGATCAGTTGCCAAGCGGTGGACACTTTATCAGACGCACTCAAATGTATGGTTTCTGGCATCTATCAATAAAACGGAAAAAGTTAAGCTGTAGGTGATTACAAATCAATTACTTGTATTTAAAATGCATACAAAAACTGTTTTTTCTTAATTGTTTATCTAAAAAGTAAGAAGTCCTTAGAAATAGCTTCCTTAACCTATATTTAAGATGTATTTCTGCATTCTCATATAATAATTTGCGTAGTAATGGCGGATTTTATCGCCAATATAATGCCTTTTTCTGTACCAATATTTGACAAAAAAGGACATAAAAATTAGGAATTAAGGGATAGAAAGCATGAAAATGATAAGCTAACATTAAATTTTTATAGCTTTTTTTTTTTCGTTTTTTTTTAAATTTTACCATTTTATTTCCTTCGGCGTGTCGTCTTTTTCGTCGCACGAGCATTGCTTTCGCCTTACGCACTTTAAGCTTTGCGCGGTATTCTTTCTGCGTTCTCATCTGCTGATCCACTGACGAGCCAACAATTTCGTGCCTCATCCCAGCCAATAGGCATTCGTCCAGACGACAACTTTTGCATTTGACTTAAAATGCGAATTTTTGCGTGTAAATTTAATTAATTCACATGCATTACTGTGTATAAATACAGGGTGCGACAAAAGTTCTGCCATAAATCAGATGACGGTCGGAAAAGTTGAACCCACGACCCCGTACCACTTAGCTATTTGGACCCACATGCGGATCCAGTGGCTGAACCCTTTGCGGGTCCAGATAGCTAAGTGGTACGGGGTCGTGGGTTCGACTCCTCCGACCTTCATCTGATTTATTGCAGAACATTTTGCGCACCTTGTACTTTAATAATTAGCCCACACACCAATAATTATCACTTGAGTTCAAAGAGATCACGAAAGGATTTATTTTATTTCTCATCAAATAAATCGAATGATGGACATAAACATGTAAAAAAAACCCATGGAATCCCATATTTCCCGATTTTTGAGGAAAATATTTACCCTGAGTAATTATTACACTGTTTATGCATTTATTACATTTCTATTATAATGTGAAACACACTTTATATACTATCAAGAATATTTTATATACAATATGATTATTGACTACCTTTTATGTCACACATTCCATTTCTGTTTTTGCATTTATATTCTTTTTCTTGTAAAACAGACCTTCTGAAGAACTGTTTACATGCTGAATTTGATTAAAATAATTTAAATAAATTAAAAATTAAATTCATACCGTCACATGAAATTACACAATAGAAGCTGTAAGTGGCCTTCTGGCCACAGACTTTGCACGGTTGATCAATTCGCCATTTCCTACTCTTGGAAGAAATATTTGTTGATGAGTTCATTCCGATGGAATCACCAAAATGGATTTAATAGAATAATTTACAGATATAATGGTTGAGAAGTATTGGCAAAAAAAATTGTTTGAAAAAATTATCAAAATTTGTACAGGGTGACACAAAAGTAATGTCCCGCAAATATTTGTATATAACTTTTTTCGCATCCAAGGTAGAAGGCTCAATA